>JAOEHQ010048524.1:0-10161 GCA_025447715.1 Asclepias incarnata
TGTCATAACAACACCACATATTAAAACGAAAGTTATAAGCTACGTGTTTTGAAAACAACCGTCCATCGGACGGGGCCCAAGACTAGTACCATAATATGTAAGTACTTATCACCGCCTCAATATAGTGCTTAATCGTGCCACCCATCAGCAGCCAGAAAACACATCAAACCACAAGCTATACACGACCCTAAAAATAAGTGTTATAGCGGAATACAATATCTACCATCAACTGTCGGCTTACCAATGGACGACTTCAATGAGTTTTTCAATCAAGCTCCTCACTAGGGTAGTTCGATAATCGTTGGGCCGGAAATGTACAATAACATAACAACTACTAGGTTGAGGTTGCCTATTAATGACTCCAGTGTTTAAATGAGCCTAATGCACTAAATTTTTAGACTTTGTGAACCACTATTTTAAAACTGAAATTTTATAATGCTTCAGACAAACATTCATGCCAGATTCTTTCCTACCCTTTTACCTTGAAAACCCTTTTCTCCTAATCCCTCCCGATGACTCTAATATATCATAAGGTTTATTATACAAACTGCACAAATTTAACTATTGTATTATCAAAGTTCAAAACCTACACTTTGTATTCGTGTAAAAGTCAAATAAACCAACATTCAAACCTCAAGATGCTGTGCAGCTTCGGTACTCAATCCAACAGTAGCTGCAGCCAAGCCAATCAACCCTCCCTATAAATCACAAAAAACCAAATTACCAATAATCAAAACTATAATTTTCAAAAATATACTCACAACTTCGTTATTCGTCATGATCTACCTTGCGGTGATTTGCCTGAGGTGAATAAGTATATTCATGTGTCAATAAATTAATCACAGCACTAATCTTATCATGATCTCCAGCTATTGTCAATTGCTTTACAATTCCTTCAACCTAATTAACAACACACATTCCAAATAACTTAAAATAACAACAACAACAACAAAAAAACACATTTCAAAATTGAAAATTTAAAGTAAAAAATATATATATAGTAACCTCATAAGCAGCATTTTTTCGCTTCTCGTATAACTTATCAGATAAGTTACGCAGCACGGCAGCCGGAATGGCAGATAAGGCATCCGCCATACCACAAGATAATTGTTATTATTTTTTTTTAAACAAAAATAATATGCAGGAAAAAAAAAGGGTAAAAATAGTAATTCAAGTGCAGATAATAAATAACTAATAATTAAATACGTTTTCTGATATTTTTTAGCTGGAATTGAAACATAACATTAATGAATGAAAATAAAAATAAATAGATAAAGATATAGAGTAACGGAATTAGGTTAAATGAAAGTGTTGTAGATCTAAATAAATCGATGTGTGTGTTTGTGAATTGGATTTAAAGGAAAGAGATGACGGAGATCTGCCGTAGAGCCAGGGGTGGGGGGTGAGGGCGTGTGTGTGTGTGTTTGTGTGTGTTAGGGGGGTTTGAATGAGAGTAACGAACGCGTGATAAGTTTTTGGGAAGTTGATCACAGAAGTTTGCCAGCTTTTTCTTTTCTTTTTTTTTTTTTTTTTTTTTTTGGGTAGTTCAGTAATTGTGAACCAAGTTATTACATTCAATTTGTATTGTTTTTGTTATGAGATATTATTTTTTTTCAACACAAATCCTATATCTATTTTAAACTATTACACCAATAAAATCTCCATATCTCAAGTTTTGAACTTGGATATCGTCTAAAGAGAGCTATGCCTCTTAACATCCCACCTAATCGGAGATGGCGTTATTGTTATGAGACTATATTAGTGAAATCATTCTTAATTGATAAAATATTAAATATATCATATCAAAAAATAAAATACTACATCAACGTTACACTAATACTTCATAATTTCTCTAAGTAATATCTCACTTAAAAGTTATCACAAACAGAATCATATTATGATCACGGTACGTTGCTTCCCTCGTGACGATGGTCAAACCAATTCTTCAACGATAACACCATCGTGATAAAGCTATCATGCTAATGTGATACCTTCATTGGATGGTCTAAATGGATAATGATGATGATGTTTTAAAGTGTATTTTAATTCATTTGAGGATGTAATGGATCGTTTATGGTGTTGGTTGTGTGATTGTGGATGAGTAGTGGTTAAAGAAACATGAGTTCATTTGTATGGATGTAGTATGTTTGTATTTGTCAAAAATAGTATAAGAACATCTCTAATCATGAATTTCTCAAAAAGTTTACAATCTTGTCATGTCGTGTCATATCAACAATCTATATCATATATGTTTTTATAACCTAATCTTCAATATGGTTAAACTTTTAAGAGTTTTATAAATGAGTGTCTCATTAAAGGAAAAATAAACTTAAATTAAATTTGCACATCTCCAAGATTTTAGACCCTTTTAACTTTTAAGTCACGTAAACATATAATGGTTTTTTTTACTATGGTTCAAAAAATTATATACCTTTTCAACTTTTATAAATGTCATCTTAAAGATAGTATTGAAGATGCTTTAAATTCATGTTTTAGTTATTACATAATAATACGTAATAATTTATATTGACATGTCTTCGTCATTTGATTGGATGCATATTTGATTTAAAAAATGTTTTTAAATAATAACATCATTGATATGAATATAAATTTTTTAAAAATATTTTACCCTTTTTATAAGTATTTGATATGGGATAACACTAATAATTTTTATGTATATAAAATTTTAGATTATGAAAAATGTAACTTGTTTTGTAAGATGATTTATTATTTGGGAAATGATAAACATAGCCTGAGAGCTATATTTAACACATTATTACATTCATCAATGATTTACACATTAAACATAACCACCTCTTATATTTACGCATTGAGATCCAAAATACAACCTTCTATGCATGTATAACACCTTAAGCATAACCTCGGGGCTATGTTTATCATTTCTCTTATTATTTTAATAATTATATTGTTGTATACATAAAACATTAGTTCAACTATTGGTCACTGTCAACCACAACAGTCGATGGCGACAACTAGAGAACGTTATATACGAGTGCTCGACAAAACCAATCAAAACCGCCTATTACCATCAAAATCCAACATAACTTTATTTTTTCAATTAAAAAAAGTTTAAAAAGTGATTAGTGTATAAATTAAGCAAATTATATTATTACTAGCATGATGTCCGTACAATGCACGGAGAACAATTTTTTTCCATTGATGGTATTTGATGATTTTTAACTGTAATTATCACATATTGTTTAATACTGAGGAAGATAAAACAACTTCTTATATGTATCCTTTTGGAAAAATAAGTTATTTCAATAAATTAGAATACAGTATTAAACTAAAACTAATAATATTTTATGTGTAGTTTGAATTACAAAAATGTTCATTTATTGTTATAAAACATATTTTTTTTTTATGTGATTTTGACATTAAAAGAAATTGACATTGAACAAGATGTTAATTCTTATTAAAATAAATCATTATCATAACTTTAATTTTATGTGATACATGTATCTTATTATAAATAAAACAATTTTTCTATAAATTATAAAACTGTATTAATAAATGAATCTGTTAATAAAACTTAAGTTATGAATAATTTATATTTGTGTATATTATAATTATTACAAAAACTTAAGTATAAAATATAAGTTATAACAAAATTAAGTTGTAAATAAATTAGACAATTATATAAATGAGGAAGGTTGACTAAATGTTTAAGAAAAATCTAAATTATTATTTAAGTCATATGGAAAGTCTAATTATATAAATGTTAGACCATTCACTTACAAAATGTTAATAGGGGATAACTTAGATGATGTTAACATCATATAAGTTAGATGATGTTGCTCTCACAAACCATAAAATTCATGGGAGGCTTTTTGACATGTGTAAAAATTGATGTGGGTGAGTATGTGAGGGGACATCATCTAAGTTAGATGATGTTAACATCATATATCATTTTCCCATTTTAATAATAAAGATATTATAGATATTTCAAACGGCTGAAATTTGGGGGGTGGGGTGGGGGAGAAAAAAAAAGAGGGGGGTTTTAATTCTTATAGAGTATTAGAAATTGCACCCGCACAATGTGCGCCGATAGATGACTTCTTAATTTTTAAGATATTTGTAAATTTCAGTTAAGACACCCCACAAGAGGTGACGGCGGACAGTTTTGCCGACAATCAGCTCCGACTTTGGGAGGCATTCCTTGAATGAGGGAGCAGAAGAGATGAAAGTGAAAAGTAGGTGAGGGAGGGAATACACTCCACACCCACACCCTTATAATGGAGATGACTTATGTGTTACACTTTAAGAATATATATAGACATGAGATAAATGTTATAAAATATCTTGAAACCAATGTGGGATAATATAACTTTCATGTTTTTATCCCGATAAATATGTCGTCAGATATTTTCCCTATAAGATTAAATGCCGCTGTATTACACGGGTATCCTTCTAGTAAAGATTAATAGAAAACAGAAGTTGATTTATCATTAATGAGACACTTTGCTTTAAAAAGTTAGAACATTGGTTTTTACAGAAGTGATCTTTTATTCACTATTATATTATTAATTATTTATTTTTATTAAAAATATGATTAAAAAATTATTTATTTTTAATCTGTACTATCGTTTTTGGTTAATTTACCACACTGTACAAATAATACAACAGACTGTACAAGTAAATTATGCATGAGTATGCTAGATTTATTAAATTATGTGGTACTAATATCATTTCCCAATCCCAAATGGATTAACAGCTATATGTCTTTGTCAAGTGTATTGTTAATTTTTTTTTTTAAATTTAAATATCCAATGTAAATGGAACATTTGTTTTGTGGGCAAGTTTCTACCTTTTGGCAATTAGTGGACTATCGCCTACTACTTTGATTAAAATTCACATAATCCTCCAAATTCCTTGTCTCGTGAGTCATTTTATATAACTGACCAATAAAATAAAATAAACAAACATGATTAGAGAATATTAAACTACGTACTAATACAAGCATGACACATTTATTTTATTAAGAGCTAACTAAATGGGCTTAATAAAAAATTACTTAATCCAGTAAGTAAAATATGAATGTTTGTTTTTAACTTAATAAACAAAAAATCTATTATATTGATTTAATCAATACCGACATTATTTATCAATTCAGTCACTTTATCCACAAGATTTCGAAAAAAATAGATAAATTTGTAACGATTTTGTGAGATATGAGTTCCAAAACATAAATCATAGATTTATAGACATGATGGCAACTAATTATCATATAAATAAAGATCAAAATCCAATTTATGTACTTCAAAATATAATTAATTGAAAAGGGGCAATAAACCTTTTGTAAGCATCAATAGCCTTGCCTTAAGCTAAAAAGGACCAACACTAAAATGGAGTTAAAAAGCATCAATTTAATCTATTAAGATTACTGAATTTTATTTGTTTTTTCTTTTTGTTATAAGGAGTCTTTCAAAATCTAAAGAGAGAAAAAGACAAAGAAACTCATGGTAATTTATGAACTTAGATGATGTTGCCATGTTAGTAAAAAATTTTTACTTGAAGTTTAAAAAACTTGAAAGACAGACAGTAAATAAGACTATTTGGGCCACTTGTACTGCAAAAGTTAATTAGCATGAGGTAAAGCTTGGTTGAACAAAAAAGGTTTAACGATAATACATCATCATCATCATGCATTCACGCTGATACTAGAAATGACGGAATGAGCATACAACACCCACATTGGACTCGAATTTTTTATACAAAGCTATAGTGTCTACAAGACCTAAAGTCATATATTTTCTTATTAAGATTAACATATATTACCAACAAATCAAAAGTCTCAAGCTTGAGTTCACTTGAGAGACAACCAACCAACCAACCAAATTTCACCTACCAATTTATTTATGGGTCAACTTTGATAACTCATCCTCCCCCTAGTTCCTTTTCTTCCTTTTTTTTTTTTCTTTTCATCTGTGATCGTTAATTGCCTTTTCCACCCATCCCCATCCATTCATAACATCAATCAAAATTACAAACATTTTTAATTAAATTCGACAACCTTTCAACTATTCTTCCTAACACTTCAAAACTATATATGACTCACCATACACAAGTAGTTTCATGCCTTTATAGAGACTTGATTACATTTCAAAGATTTAAAGCTAAGACCCATGATACACAAATTTCTATCAGACAACCTACCCTTAAAAATAATAATTCATAATAATGCAAAAAAAAATAAAAATACAATGCATGGTTATTAACTTTTTACGAGTACAACAAATCTTGACATTGGCCATATCTGTCAATCCTCTAATCATGATTTAGTGAAAAAATATTGAGAAAATAAGATGAAGTGTTCTTTTGTGACCTAAGAAAGTATGCCTACTCGATGCATACACAGCTGCCCTTCTAGTAATATTACAGCAGTGTATACACAAGCCCAATCTTTACATACTCGTCTCACTCAAAAACAATGAGCTATAATACACTAAGGATACATTGAGTACATACTACATACAAACACAAAAATGGACTGAGGGTGAGGGTAAGGATCTTGATTCTTGCCTCACTGCCGTTCAAGAAATTCCTGACAGTCGGCGAACAAATTCAGCATGCAGCGCGTGACCTCCCTGCATCAGACAAAGTTTATCAGTTAAAGAAAAAAAAATTCAGTATCGAGGATTCTGACAGTGTAGGATTTGAGATAGGAGTTAACTAGAGGTGGCAATATGGGCGGGTTAGGTGGTTTTGATAACGGGTCAGAACAAGTATTGTTTAATAAGGATCAAAACGGTTAGGGTTGAACCACAAAACACTTCCTTCGTGCATTCATGAACTATCTATACATAAATGTGACGAGCATAATTACAAAAACTTATTACTGAAATAGATATTCTTAAGTTTTTAAAAGCCATTTAGAAGGGTTGTAATGTTGTATGCATTAAAAAAGGACTTTCTACCCATTTGACATATTTCCTTTTCAGCTAAACTTTTTGAATAGACCCATTTGAGATTAAAAACATAACCCAAAATGGCCCATATACAAATAAATACCACCTCTAGAATTCACTTAGAAATGCTGTTTATCAAGATACTGTTGTCCACCCACAACCCTGATAACTAAGTGTATGAGAACTTCTTTAGTCATGAGTCCAATTAAACTGCAAATTTTAAGGAACAAAGCGGGCATCATGTTAATGAGAATGGTGAGACAAAAGACTTTGATAACATACCTTATAAGCTATGATATTTGCAACTGGAAGCCCTTGACTACCACCGCGAGCAAAGAGAGAAACATCACCAATTAAATCTAGAATTTTGTGACTGCACGGTTCCTCGGGTGAGCGCAAAGGTGGATTCAGCAAACCTTCACTGGTACTGAAACAGAACATACAGATCATTCAGTACAATCATCAGATGCAGAAACAAAGTTCAAAATCTTTAACTTCCTGTTTAAATTATGCATACTGCAAAAGAAAATTTCTGGTTTTGTATATAAAATGTATGGGGAAATTTCTGATATCTTCAACACTTGATGGTTACTGCTATATCAACTGTCCTTTCGAAGTGAAAACTGAAAAATAAATAGCAAATTTTCAGCTAAGCATTTTACCTGAAAACAAGAGCATTATCTGCAGAGCCACCCTTAATGAGTCCTGCATTACGCATTTTCTCCACCTGAAATATATATTTCCGCTTCATTTAGCAAAAGCAAACTTGAACCCAATAAAAGTTGACCAAGATACCTATTTGTCTGTCTACCATGGTTCCTATGAAACAGATTGCTCTTAGACATACTGATTCAAGATTGGATTTTCAATTTGCAGAGATAAACTAAGAAAAATCATTTTAACTTTGTAAAGTGTTACTTAGCATTAAAACTAGAAAGAGATTCGTTATGACTTATGATCTGCATCAGGCTTATGACCATGGATATGGAAGATCCCACCATGATAATAATTGAAATTTGAGGTCAAACAAATAAATGTTGGTGAAACAAATAAACATCCTACCTCTTCATAAATGCAGAAGGTTCTCGAAGGAGCTATTTGCTTAGAATAGATAGAGTCGGTGCCAAAGACCGAAGAAAACCATTGGAGACCTAAAGCTGGTACCTGAAGTTATATAATATTTAAGCTTATAGCAAAAGAACCAATGAAATGAACGCCCTACATTAATAAACTTTTTGCCAGCTAGTTGCAGTACTAATAATATCTCTTTTAACCTTCTGTACATATATTATCATATGTTAAGTGAAAGTAAAACCCTAAGTGGTGAATATAACTTTTCCCTACAAGCATAGAGTTGAAATTCAGGTATCTGTTGTTTTATCTTCTCGCTTTAGCAGAGTGTGAGCTTGTGTGTGTATCTACTGTAAAATTGTATGAATCATTATATCTAAATGAAAGAAACAATAATATACAAAGTTTTTGCCCAAAATCCTACGAGTCATTGTGCAAGACATGTGAAAAAAATAAACAAGGTTTACCTGCGGAAAATCAATTCCATAACTGACATTAGTTTCCTTAGAAGGGAATGCCGTTATAACAGAATCTCCTTTTGACACATAAACAGGTTGAGTTATATATGGTGCTAATTTATCACGATTTCTACCATTGCAATCCACGGCAACTGTCAGCCCAACTTTCTCAATAGCTTCCACCCATTCCAAAGACGATCCATCAAAAATAGGAACCTGTTTTAATCAGTAAATCACAACATTATTGACACAACCCCCAAAACTTATTAAATTTTAAAACAACGGGCGAGCTACATAGAAACGTATACAGCTATACATGGCTTGCTATTTCCAACTAATTGCTGATGTGTTAGCCAAGAAGTCTCCACGTCATGAAAACCAACACCACATCACCGACTTACAAGTTATAAGAGGTCAGATATATAATGTTGGAGTATGACTTCGAATTAATTGTATTGTAGATCCGGATGGAATAGTAACCCGACCTGTGTTGGAAGTAGGCAAACCCGAAGTGGACTTCATAGGACTAAGTAGACGGAGCAGGTTAAGTGCCACTAGGCCCGAAGCCGTAGTGACGAATTAGGTTTCCTTGATGTACTGGGACTTGTATGGTTATAAATATTCGTAGCTAGAGTTTCCACAATGTAATTCATAAATCAAATAACATATCTCTTGTTCCTGTAAAACCGATCACACCATTTACTTTTCTGATTATTGCTTGTATATTTGCTTTGTTGCATAACATATACAATAGTAGCGAACCAAAAGTTCGTCACGTCAAAAGGTAAAACTGGAATCCAATACATACAATAGGAAAACGTTTATACATTTTTACATAAACTACCATATTATTATTAACTGTATACAGAATACCCGAATAAGTGAATAACTACTTCATCACAAATAGCTCTAAAAACAAATTAACTAAACTATGTATCAAACACAACAATCTAATAGAAATTAGTTAGTCATAACAGTTCTGTGATCATGATCATCATACCTCACCTGATGTTGCATCATAATCAGAGCTAACGATTTCGATTCGACAATTATCGACACCGGTTCCTTCCAAAGCTGAGAGCAAATGTTCAACAGTTCGAAGACTGTATCCGTCTTTACGAAGTGTAGTACAGAGCGGCGATTCTTGAGCGAATTCAATTGAAGCTGGAATTAAACGTGAGCAGAAATCAAAGTACCTTCCTGTTCCGGCGGCCTCAGGCCAAATCTTGACGGTTGATTTATTACCGGAATGAAGTGTTGCTCCTGTTTTCTCGATATAATCGGCGATTGTTTGCTGAAGCTTTCCGGTCTGCAGATATAAAAAAGCGTTGGATAATAAACATAGATATAAATACGGATTGTGTAAGTAGAGAATGAGGCGTACGGGTCTCCATGAAATAAGAGCGGAGGATTTGTAAGCTTCAACAGCGGCGCCCCGGAGTGACATTTGGCAAACGGGAAGACAGGCACAAGACGTGCCTTCTTTTTATTCAAATTTTAGCCGACGGGTAATGGATTGTGATATTGACGGGTTCTTGACTCAAACCCAACCTGTGTAAGGCCTCGCCTAACGCCAAATTATAGCCAAATTATCAATCTCGTTATCATAACACCAATGTTACCACTCAAATTATAGTCAAATTATGAAATCAAATTATCATAACACCAATGTTACCACCCAAATTATAGCCAAATTATGAAAT
>JAOEHQ010048525.1:0-10161 GCA_025447715.1 Asclepias incarnata
CCTGTTTATATAACATCTCCCACGTTACTTCAAAACCATTGCTAATTATATGTTGTCTAGTGTGCAGTACGTGACACCGGAGGGTCAATAAATCCAAGATTTTGTGCCATTTTTATTTTAAAATATAGAAACAATTTACAAATATTCATATAATCAGCAACATTTCTATATATATATATATATATATATATATATATATATATGCTAACCATCGATGAAAAAACTCTGCATGGGGTGTCGACGGATACCAATGCGGTAGATGGGATCAAAGGTTCCGATCGATTATCGTTTTTTTAAAACGTGTAACACATAAATTCCACTAATTCTGTTTCATAATCTTCACCTTGATGTGCAAAACAAAAACATATCTTTAGCCACAATTTTTTGATTATCTATCATTTTTATAAACGTTAAAAAAAACCGACACTTGACGTGCAACTAAAATGTTGCCAATTGACCGACCCCGCCTCAATGTGCAAATAAAATAGTCGTTAATTCGTGTACAATATTCTTATAACGCGTCCACAATAAATTTGGTTCTACAAAACGTTTTCGAACGGCAGAAAAACCCTTAACATCGTGTGTTCAAGGACAGATGCGGTGCACTGGCGGAACTATTAAGGGGGGGTCCTTCCAAACTTCCAAACTTTGAGTTGGTAGTGTAAAATTTATTACCGGTCACTAAAAAAATATTTTTTTACATTACCAAACTCCAAAAGGAAGTGTTCTAGTTTCTCGGTGGGGACTGATGTCAGTTGATTTAAGACCAACCGGTCCGCAACAAGATTCGGTTATACTAAGTACGTTTTTAAACACAAACCACAACCAAAACATCATAAAAACTGTATGCCACTAGTAGGCCTAATATACGAAAAACGAACTAACCAGTAATCTTGTCTTTGGTGGACTTAGCGGAATCAACAGTTGCATCAGTGGCCTGACGACCAGCATCTTTGGCTTCTTCGGTCCGAAGTCCTAAACCTTCTGTTATTTTTTCTTTGGCCCAACCAGTCCAAGAATCTGCAGATTCTTTTGCATCCTTACTGGCCTCATAGGCCTCGCTTCTTGCGTTTTTTGCTTTTGTTTTCGCATCTTCGTACTTGATGTTTTCGTCATTCAGGGTAGCATGAATGACCGAGAACACCAACATCATAACCACCATGGTTACAACTGTAGTTTTACTAAATCTAAAACCCATGATCAATCGCTAGATAATGTCGCGAGAAGTATAAAAAAGTGAGTTTTTTTTTTTGTTTTTTGGTTTCAAAAGTGTGCAAGTTATGATATATTGACAGTTATATCTATATATATATATATATATAATATTATTATTATTATAATATTACTAGTACTCGCTCGTATATGGATAGGATGAATATGAATATATATATACATATTGGATAGGATGTGAAGCACAAATAAAGATACTTAGAAAAATGAGAAGATGGCGGTGGAAGATACACATGTCAATTAATGGCGTTTGTTAGTTGACACGTTGCAAGAAATGAAGTGCCACGATTGTTCCTCATTGGACCATCGATATCTTTTTCTTTTCGAAAGTCAGACCATCGATATCTTTCTTTTTTTTTTTTTTTTTTTTAAGGTGAGAATTGCCGTTCTTCGTGTCGCGATTCGACAGCGGGAGGTCTAGCTTATGTTGTCTTAACCGGGTCCGCGTTAGAGAGCTCCCTCGAAGCATACATACCTCTTTAAAACCCTTAGGAGGAAACCCTACAATCTTTCGTCCCTTGCGGGATTCGAACCTGGGTAAAACCTCCCCCAGCATACCTAGTGAAAGAACTGGTGGCCAATCCTTATAAAGGGATTGGTTAGACCATCGATATCTAAACATGGGTTTTGGTTGACTTGATACGCACGACAACCTAGTCTTTTGATTCTAAATCCAAATTTTACTTATATCTTGGTGGTTCAAGGATTCTGGAGATTTCCCACTTAAGTTCAGGCATTGACATTTAAATTAATTTGTATATTGACGTTGAATTATTGATTTTAAAAAAAACTAACAAATAACAACTAATATTTACCGTTAAAAAAAATTCAAATTTTAATACACTCTTAAGCTTAAAAAGTTAATCTAAATACACCATTATAAATCATTACTTAGATTAACCGAATAAGTGAATAACCACCAATCCATTTGTTATTTGGGCTATTTGGACTGGGCTATTTGAATACGAATCAGGTTTTGGGTAAGACTGTATAAAAAAATTGGTTTAATGGTTTCATTCTGGCTTTGTGTGTTTTTAATTAGACCCAAACCGAAACCCAAATAATAAGTATTTATTATTTTAAAAGTTTTCAATAACTCATTCCAAATAACCTAAATACAACTCTAGTTATTCAGGTAATCCAAGTCCCGACCAAATAACCAGAATCCATATTCGGATGGTTTTGATTGGGTGACTCTAAATTCGGATTGGGTAGATTAGTAATTTATAAGGGGAAAAAACTTAATAATCCAAATCAAATGACTCATTAACCCAAAATCCGACTTAATGAACACCCTTACTTATATTGGTGGGTTGTATATAGGGGTGTTTTTCGGTACGGGTTCGAGTTCCATGGATTACTTTATTCGGATTTTTCGAGTTGAGATTTTTTTCTCTAACAAACTGAAAACCAAACCATACCAATTAAATAGGGAAAAAAATCAAATTAAAAACCAAATTTGAATTCGGTCTGATTTTGGTTCATACCAAAAGACCCAAATATTATAAAAAAAAATATTATAAGGTGAACTTGTATACCAAAACAACATCAACTGGACAACTGGAAATGACATGTACATATACTCCTTGACTAACTTTAATACGTTTATTTTATCCAATTTTTAATAAAAATTTCAACACAAAATACCTCCTTTCATTTCTTCCTTTCCGCTAGTTGAGGGCCCGGTTCCAAACAATTGTATTGTGCTATTTTGACCACAGGAACAATGATTCAACTTACAATACTACTCCAAATGAAATTCTACAAACCAGCAGTAAATCATTCTTTTTCACTAGTTGAATCAAACAATGACCCAAAGCTGTGTACTAGGCTTCATTCAGTGTCATCTCACTCGCTCTATGCAGTCACGACTTAAAACACTACCTCCAGAAGTTTTCTTAACATGCCACAAAAATCACCGAGTGCATTTGGATATAATTAGATGAGCCATAAAACAAAGCCAATTTGACTTTAACTAACATATGTGCATATGAGGTGGATCTACAACAATTCCCCCTCTTGCCAATTTTAACAAGTGTTGAGATCTTAGAATGTAACATATAGATTTGACTTTTTCCAACTTCAGGTTAATGTGAAGCAAAACTTGCAGAACATATACAATGACTAACCAGCTATTGTTTCTTTCGGTGTAATCACGACAGTCATTAACCTAACAAGAAACCAACTGCCATTAGAGGAAAATTTTCAAATTAATTCAGGAACAAATAGCACTATTAATGTACTGTGCCATAAAATGCATCCATCTGAATTGACAGCGCTTTCAGAGTTCATAATGCTTCATGCGTCTGTCATCTCTAACATTCTGTCCAACACAACACAATCTATTTAGAAGTCATATCTTTTTGCTAACGAATCATAATATTTTATTTCAATTACTGCAACTATAAAATATATGGCTAATTGTATCAAAAAAGTAACCAGCTTTGGTACAACTTCTGTAGTACTAATATTGGTAAACTTTTGACCATGTTGACTTCTTTCTGACTATCGGTTATCTTACTGTAATTACTGACACAGGAGGGTTTTGCAAGCCACCTCAAGTTACAAAAGATGGAAGCAATAACGCTAGTTGTGTTCTAGCCAATGATAGATAAAATCCCAAATGGGGAAAAATTGTCATAATCCCTTTTTTCTTCAAACAAAACAAATGATGGCTTTTATTGTGGCCTTGACTGGATACTAAGGGAAGCAAGCAACAAACCTTGCTTTCCATTTTTGAATGTGAAATTCAAGAGTTATTTGAAATATAAAAATGGGCAATCCAAAAACAAAAACCAAGTTATAGAATGGTATAAAATATTCAACTATAAAGTGAAATCTAAAGCCATTATTTGACCAGGTTTCCATGTGCCCAAAGTTTTACATATGAGTTGCCTGCTTGGTTAAATCGTTCCCCATCAATTACCTTAAATCAAAAATCATTTTAACCGATGCTTTTTCTAGCCTAAAAAAGTTTGTTACCCAAAACAGAAACCAGGCCAAAGCTAGCTAGACAAAATATATAGCATTGCAAACAGAAAAACTATACTAATAAAGAAATGCATAAAGAAAACGTACTTGCACGTCTTTTTGTTGTGACCCAAACCCTTGCATTTACTACACTGCATTTGTCTTCTAATAAGCTCCAACGACCCAGCCTGCTTCAACTTTGCCTGCCTACCTGGTTTTCCTGGGGAGCGTTTAACAGGAGGAGGTGTAATAATTACAGATAATTCCTCACCATCTAACGGACCCTCAACATCAGGTATCGGGTAAATCGAATCTGCATATGTTTTTCGGTAGCTCTCAGCCATGAAATATCTAGAGCAATAGTCATATACACTTCTACCAATGCACTCAAAAACAGAAATGGCATGACAGCATGGCAGTCCAGCCAGCTGCCACCCTCTGCAGCTACAATCCCATTGACTAATGTCAACCTTCTCCACAGATTCACCATGAACCTCAAACACACTAGTATGTGATGGCATCACTTGAAATGATTGAGCTTTTGAAGCCTCATTCTTAAGCTTTTCTTCCATAGATGGTGTCAGTGTTGTAGTCCATCTGTTAGAATCAACCCTCCGTGTATAAATCAACTCCATTAATTTCCCTCGTAAGACATCGATCATGTGAGTGATTGGTAACTCAACTGCTTCCTCTACCCAATTATAAAACAACTGTCCAAAATTAGATGTCATATGATTATATCTCATCCCATCAAAGAACACATTCGCCCAGTGTTGTGGCTCGCTATCAAGTATCCAATCATATGCTTCGGGTGAAATAGCTTTTATATCTAGAGTACATCGCTCAAAAGCTTCAACCTTTGGTGCATATGCAGCAGAATAGAGGTCTTGGACCATGAGGCGCCTGGCTTCATGTGAGAACCGCCCCTTCAAATCATTATTAAGTTTCTCAGCAACATATCTTAAACAATAAGCATGAAAGCACTCTCCACCGAAAACCTTGACTATGGCATCTTTTACACCTTTGTTGAAATTAGCAACGATTGTAATCGGTTGAGATATTGGGGCGGCGATTTTCAATTGGGATAAGAACCAATGCCAATTATCATCATCGGTTTCATCATCAACAACAGCAAAAGCCAATGGAAATACGCCATCATCCCCATCTGCAGCAGTGGCTAATAATAAAGTCCCTTGGTACTTTGAATCTAGAGGAATATCATCTAAAAATATCAAAGGCCGACATCCATTTAGAAAACCAGAAATAGAGGCATGAAACGAGACAAAGAAACGATGGAAGCTTGAATCCTCTTTTGTAGCAACTGTAGCTAAACTACCAGGATTCGTTTCCATTATTTTGTTACAGAATAAAGGGAGCAGGGAGTAAGATTCTTTGTATGAGCCTTGAAGTTGCTCTTTAGCAATTCCTTTTGCACGCCATGCTTGTGAATAATTTAGTTGAACACCATATTCTCGCTTTATGTCAGCAACAATATCCTTCGGTCTGTAGTTTGAAGAATTCTTTAACTTTTCTCTTATAATATTTCCTACCCATCCTTTTGTAGCACGATAACCAGCCTTTGCAGCAATTCCATTACATGTATGCTCAGGGATCATTTTTTTGATGCGGATTAAGTGGGTAGTGGGTAATCTGGAAACATATATACGCCACGGGCACCCTTCTGCTTTGCATTTGACACTAACACGGTGATCATCGCTTTTTTTATACTTGTAACGGAAAGCATGGGCAATTGAAAATTTATGGAGAGCTTCACGAAACTCAGCAAAACTAGAAAATCTTTGCTCAACACCAGTGATTGCATTCTGCCACTGTGTTGCAGCTTTATTATGTACTTTTTCCCAATTTGAATCATGTATAAACGACAATGGTGAGACCGGCTTATCTATAACCAGGGCGTTAGTTTCGTCTGCATCCAGGTGGTTATCTATTTGGCTTGTTTCAATTGGGCTAGATACATGAACAATTGCATCAGAGACTGTTGTCATGCTCGACCTGCAATTAGAGTGCCATGAGATTATAAGAAGCAATCACAATCCGGGCTGTTTGGATAAATTGGAGGTGTAATTTAAAACTGATTGTGTGATATGTAATCATCTGACTTTTGAAGTTAATCCCTATTTAACCATTGTGTAATTTAAAACTGATTGGAAACCATCAAAGTTTTGAAGTTAATCCCTATTTAACCATTGTAACCCGGATACCTACAAAAGTGGTAAAATCTTGTTGACCTAGATAAGACGTGACATGATTTAGCTTGTAAGTTTATGAGAATGATACAAATATTCTCTATAACCTCAATTGCATTATAGTGTACAATCCAAACCTAAGTTATTAGAGAACCCAACTTGTGTCATATCATCCTCCAAAGCTTAACTATGTCGGTCCTATCTAGGTAAACAAGATTTTATCATCTTCTCTAGTATACGAGTTACATTGGTTAGAAGGGACAAATTTTTAAAATTTGATGGTTTCTGAAACATAAAAAGTTAAGATGAAGGGCAATATGAAAAGTAAGTAGTTATTTTAGACAATTAACCAGAAGGCAATAACGTAAATACTAGACGGATGCCCGCGCGATGCGGCGGTGATAGTGGCAGTGGCAGCGGTGGTAGCGGCGGTGTGGTGGTGGCGGCAGCGGCGAGTAGTGTAGGTTATTGAGGGAAAGATTATTGATGTAAAAGGTGGTAGTGTAGTTATTTTAGGAGTTAAGGGGTAGATGTTGTAAATTAATTCATTAAGAATATTATAGGTATATCAAGTAGAGAGGTTTAAAATAGTGAATAAAGGTGAAGGACATTTTAGGTAGTTCAACCCTGTAATTTGATGAGGAAGGGAGGAGGGGGGGGGGGGGGCTGCTTTATATGGTAGTATAATTTGCTTGAAATATGATAGCTTGTTTTCAATTCAGCTACTATAAATTTCTATTAGACTATTCATTATTAAACTTTTATGTAAAAAATCATCCAAATTGACCACAGTTATTTCTAATGCAATTACAACTATGAGAAATGTAGAAAGAAAAATGTCTCCCTTGAATGACATGTTTTAATGTTCTATAGCAGATTTTCAGTTGGTATAAAACTAATTATCCTAATTATCCAAAACTAAGTATTTGACCCATATATATAATCACATAAACAAAAATCACTTTATCTAAACACTAAAGACTCGGATAATCAATTTCATATTGCAAATCCAGACACCCATTTAACACAACATATGAACTTGAGAATTTCAAATATTAAAAATAAATAAATAAAAGGCGCACACACACACACAAGTTGTGAAGTCAAATTGCAGAAAGAAATAAAGAACGAAACCAGTTAGCAAAAGGGCAGTTGAATTACCTACTAGCAGGGGCATTTGAGACATTTATGAGTCCCTGACGACCGTCTTGTGGCACGACAAAGACATCGACTTGATCGGAATCGGAAAAGAAGTTAATCATGCGCCTAAGGTCTTTGTCTTTTGATATCATGATAAGTGTCTTTCGGTTTCCAGGGAGAAAGTACTTGATCAGCATGTTATCAACACTATATCCAAACGTGTCTGCCAAGTCTTGTTTAAAATCAATAACTTTCGTGTCAGTATTAAGATCAACAGCATATGCCTCTCCACCATTATACGACATGGAACCATCATTTTCAGATTGAAACTCCCCACCTGACTGGCATATAGCTATGATTTTCTTTGCAGACATATCAAAATGCAGCTCAATTTAAACAAACTAAATCTACCAAACTACAACCCGTCTACAAAAAAGAGTTCTTGACCTGCATAACCAACAAGAAAGAAGTTTCAGCTTGCACTGCAAGAAATTGATTTATATTCAATCATCTCAACATTTTTAAAAACTTATGTAAAGTTGCTTAGCAGAACTCAGAAACACGGTTAGTAGATTAGACCATGGAAATGTTCATAATTTCCGACTCCCTAAATAATTTAAAACATACATGCCAATCTGCTGAACAAAACACTCCTATCCGTTTTTTTGGGGTACTATGATATTTGAACTATAACGAAACTAGAAAGTAAAACTAACAGGGATTTTTCAACTATAACCATGTAGTCACATAAGCAAAAATAAGTTTATGCACGAATCCATATTATACCAAATTCTACTCCCTTTGATCCAGAATAATGTCAGAACACAACAATACATGGCTTAAGAAACATGAAAACATTACAGCTAACTTTTTACTAAAATGAAAGTTTTACCCTTTACCATTTATTAATTGCTTCTTTGAGTTTTGTAATACAATACTAATTTCGGCTAGGAGTAATACGTGAAAGTTGATCAATTATGCCAAATGATTTTTAGTAGCTGGACTATTATTTTCGGACTGGGCAGACAGTTAACTTGGAAGCATTCCTTATAGTTGCTAGTTGCTACTATATATAGGATAAGATAAGATGCCGGGTTTGTACAAAAGTACCATTTAATCAATATAACCGTTAAAAACCGACTGTAAATCAATCCCTGCACAATGAACACCAGTATGCTAGACATCAAAGTATGTATTTAATTTTATTTTACAATCAAAATTTGTTGTCAGATAAATAATGCAATTACCGGACAAAATAACTCGAAAATCGGCTCTCCATTTTCCATGGTCTATAACATAACACTAGAAGATTAGTTTTAGTGTCGTTCCAGACATCATCAATGTTAGCATAAAACACTAAATAAATTTTCAATTTTTTAACAAGACAAAACTTGAACATTCACAACTTTAGGGCAACTTTATAAATAAAATAAAAAATAATTATGATATACAATAAACACAATATGGGGATATTACAGAATAGGTATACAATAAATAATAATTAATAATAGTTTGTATAAAAATAGGGAGTGAAATTAGATGGATTATTATTTAATTTACCTGGATTGGATTGGATTGAATTGGATTGGCTTCTTGGAGAATTGTTTTAAAGGGGAATGGAATTTGTTTGTTATAAATAATAAATTGATGACAGTAATTAAATAGTAATGTCGTAAATAAATTCATTTAAGAATAAGAGAAGAACTGAAGAAGGAAGACATGAAACATGTTTCAGGAAAAAAACTTCTAATGTTTCCCGACCCTTTTTCCATCCCCACCACCTACTTCTTTTTTTCTTTTTCTACTATTTTATACTACTAACATTACGTAATTTTAGGTATTGTATCTTTTACATATCGGGGATTTAATATATACATTTAATAAATTTCAAGGGTCAAAATAAAAACTTTTTTCCTAACAAATCTGCATTACAGATCATTTCTCCCATTATTATTTCTCTCTTTCTTTCTTATTAACCCGAACGAGGATCCTCTCAATAACTTAATAGTTGTAATTTTATGAGAAATAAAAACTAATAAAATAATAAACTTGATACGCGGTAAACACGCCACATATTTTTTATATTTACAAAAATCACAATTTCATAAGTCAAGTTATTTTACTGCTTAAAGAGGATCCTTGTCCTATTTAACCCACCTAGAGGCGGAGGGAATGGGGTGACTAAAAGCCCAATAGATCCCATTTTTTTATTGCTTCACATAGCTCACGACCCGACACGAAGAAATCTCTTAGATGGGCGGATGCGAATCTGGATCAATCTACGGAGCAATTCCATTCCAGTCGTAGTCTCAATCCCATATTCAATGAAAGTCTGCGCCGTGTCTGACGCTTTCAATCTTTCTATCCGGAGTGGGTCAGGCGGCTAAGCCTCTAATCCTGATAAAAGAAAGAGTTTCCCCACCCTCCAAGTATCCATAAATGGAATCGGTTTGAGTGAATTACTTACCACATCAAAGCCAATAGGGAAAGTCGGGTCAAGAGAGTCTTTTTCCGATTAGTGCATCTCTCGCTTCCAATTCATTTCGAGTTAGAAAAATTTCCTTCCCTCCCTTTTACTTTTTCTAGGGTAAAGTCCTCTTAAATGGATTACTCC
>JAOEHQ010048526.1:0-10161 GCA_025447715.1 Asclepias incarnata
GAACATGAAAACATACACTTTCTTTAAATTATAACTATTTGGTATTATTTTTTAGTGGATTTTAACAAATTTAGTAGCATTTTTATTAAAAATTTTAAAAATAATAATAAAATAACCAACCGGTCGAACCGTCCGGTTTAACCGGTCCGACCGGTTTGACCGTGCGCGGTCACGAGACCGGTTTGACCAAAAATCCGGTTTTTAAAACATTGGTTGGGAGTGGTCTTACATTCATTGCAATTTATGTGTTCTAACATTCTTTTCGTAATTAGTTGATATTGGGTATGTGTATGTTACTTTTTTTATGGGCTTCATTAGTCACTAGATTTCTATGGTTTTGTAAGATATGTTGTATCTTTTTTTGTTGCAGACCTTTGCATTCATGTGCTTTGGCTTTTTATTATAGGGGATAGTATAGATACAGTTGACTGTATCTATTTTTTATGCAGTTGTCTCACAGATTTTTTTTTTTCTATCACGTGAAAAATTTTTTTTGTGTAAGAGCAGCAGCTGCTGCTGTTGCTGTATATATGATTATCCCTTTATTATATGCATAGTTTTGTGAAAGCTCTACTCTTCTTGGCAGGTAATATATATGATATTTGCATGTTTAAAATACTTGTGTATAATTCTATAACTAATTTTATCAGTATTTTTATATTAGAGATTCAATATTGGATAGTTTTTTTTCCTGGGTATTGATTCTTAGGTCTAAAGCTTCGATTATGTTGATATACAGTTTTTATTGTTTTCAGTTTGTTCCTTTTCAATTAATAAGACTTATTTTATAAAATGCTTATCGATAAACCGCGTATCACACGTGTCTAAAACTATGGTAACTTAGAGCCCATTTCTTTAAAATAGCTTTATACAATTTAACAAAACTTACAACTTCATATATTATAAGTTATTTAATTAAGGGTTGTTTGTGTTTATCAATATTAAAATAACTATATAGAGTACTAGACCATCCCAATGAATGAATTGTGAAGCGAGTATAGACAACAGACAGATAATCCATGACGTTGTCTTTATACGTACTTAGATGAAATAAAGAACGTCCCAAAAAACACTTAGTTTATAAAATGTATATCGATAATCCGTGTTTTTACACGGGTCTACAACTAGTATAATTCATATCGCAAACTTTTGTGCATAGTTTGTGGTAAATACATTTAAATTTGATATGACAAACGTTTTAGCAAACATATCTATGATATAGTATTTTTGGTGTTGCCTTTGACTTTTTATTTTTTTTGTATTTTTTTTTTGTAATTGTTGGTTTTTTTCCTAAACTTTTTTCCCGATTGTGAAACCGCATTAATAACAAATGCAACACAATAATTAAGGCCTCGCATCGCAGGGATTTGTGAGTTTCTTTTTTTAATATGATGTTTATTTGTGATGTTTGAGAGTAAACATATTTACGATGTTGTGTTTATGGTATTGTCTTTAAAATAAAAAACACATACCTGCATCAATACGCAACCACAATTATTGCGGGGCTTGTACTACCTAGTTCTTTAATATAAAGAAGGGTGGATGAAGCAAGTTTCATTTTAAAGAATGACCATTGTAGTTTTTGAAATTAAAGTAATTTACATTAAGAAAAAACCAAATTTTATTTATTATTATTTTTTTACAAGGCCAACTAATAGAATTGTTCAAGTATTCTGTATGAGTGACCTAATAAGGTTACCGTTTAGCTGGCCAATTCAACTGTACAAAACCCTTAGGCGCCTGAAGTTACTCCAGATTTGAAGAAAACCCAACAATTCACCCGTTTGTAACACAACGACGAAATTATTGATAAAACTTGTTTACCTTAAAGATCAAATCCTGATCTCCAATAAATAAGTTTTGGTCTGTCAACTAATCGGGTACATTAAAATTTGTATTTTGTTTATAAAATTCAGAAATGATTTTTTAATAAATAAATTTTTATCTTTTAAACATATAATAAGATGTTATTATATGTCCATATCAATTGACTCTAAATTTCGTTTATTAAATTTAAAATAATCATTTCCAACATTCCTAATAAAAACGAAATAAAAACCCGTTGAAAAATACATTTTTCCAAAACTACCCCTGAAACTCCATGGTTATTTGTCATGCACTTTTTGTCCTCAATTCCTCCAACAAACCCCAAACAGTATCGTCTCTGAAACATGCATGTGAGTGATTATCTTTACATACATTTAGGGGCATTTTCGTCTTTAACATTTCTTCAAACTTAAATATGTCCACTTCTGTGTTTCTCAAGACTGCTGGTCTTCTTCTTCTCTCTCTTACATTCAAACATTTGTATGCAAAGAAGTGTTTATGCTTTTAAGTACTAAAAAAAGTGGTCTTTAATATTTTCAGCTTTTTTATTTTTATTTTTTTTTAAAATTTCAAAAAAAAAAAAAAAACCCAAATGACAATAGCAATGCGAAGTAACTTTATATAAAGCTTTTTCTTGAAAAATCATTTAACAAAAAATAAAATAAAAATACCCAGATGGTTTTTTGTTGAAAAATAAAAAAAAGTTTTGATTTTTTTTGAAGTTTTTAGTTAAATTAAGAAATACCCAGAAAAACCCAGATGGTATTTTGTTGAAAAATCAGAAAAAGTTTTGATTTTTTTCAAGTTTTTAGTTAAATTAAGAAATACCCAGAAAAACCCAGATGGGATTTTGTTGAAATATCAAAAAAGTTTTTATTTTTATGTTAAATTAAGAAATACACAGAAAAATCCAGATGGGATTTTGTTGAAAAATCAAAAAAAGATTTGATGTTTTTGAAAATTTGTGTTAAATTTTATTTTATTTTTTAAAAAGAAGAAGCAGCAAATGGGGTGTTATTATTCAAAATTAGAAAGAAAAGAAATGGTCTCAAGATGCAAAGCAAGAAAAAGATACATGAAACAATTTGTAAAAGCAAGACATGCTTTCTCAGCTTCACATAGCATGTATTTAAAATCTTTGAGAAATTCCGGCGCCGCCCTTCTCCAGTTCGCCACCGCCGAATCCCCACTCCAAAACCACCACTCGCCGCCACAAATCACACATACACAACCATCTCCTCCGCCGCCACCACCACCACCACCGCCTCCACCAATGAGTCCAACATGTGAAACATGGACAACTACAACATCAACAACAAACACATCCTCAACTCCCCTTCCTCCGCCACCGCCGCCGCCGCCGTCATCCACTTGGGATTTCTGGGACCCATTTATGCAGTCATCGGAGAGAGTGCGGGAAGATGAATGGGAAGATATATCAACCACCGCTGCCACCGAAACAGTTGTGACGACCACTGCGGCGAGTGTGGCGGCGCCGCCATCTGTGGTTAGTGGGTTTTCTAAGATTACTGTTTCTGATGCCACACCTAGTGAGATGCCGGTGGTTGTTTCGAGTAAGAGTAAAGATTTGGTGGAGATTATTAAAGAATTGGATGAATATTTTCTCCGGGCGGCGGATTCCGGCGGAAAACTGTCGGCTTTGTTGGAAGTTCCGACTTCTACTTTTCATGACCAAACATCCTCTGGTAAAATCTTTGTATATACTCTTGTTACAGGATATACTAAATATATATACTTGTTACAGAATATACTATAAATATAATCATATAATAATAAGAATAATAATAATAATAGTAAATTATCTATTTTTATAATACATGGTTTCTATATAATAACCATTTCAGCCCTGATAATTTATATTTTTAAAACAAACTGATTAAGGCATCCTGAAGGTCTCAGGAAGAGACCCGAGTCTGAATCTCAGCGGATAATCATCTTGGGATGGCCAGGGAAATAGCTAAGGAAATGGCCGCAGAAATATTGGTTAGGCCGGAACAGGGACCCCTTTCCGTTTACCCGTTTACCATATGGGCATATACTTTTACACCTTTTTAAAAATTAAGGTTTTGTTGTTGGTCACTATGATTGTGACACAAAAGTATTTTTGTTGACCTTTTTATTGTTGATTTGAATGTAAATCTAATTATCTATTCTCTGAATTTTTAATATTTAAAATGACTGGTTTGATTGAAGGCAATGTTTTACTTTTTTGGGAGGAGAAGGCATGAAGTCAATGTATTGGTAGATAATTGAGCTTTGCTATAAAAGTTGTAGCATAATGAATCATAAGCATTGTAGGCATGAGTTACTAAATTATGAATATTTATATTTGTGCATATATAATTTTAGATGATAATTAATGTAATGGTTGATAGGTAATTTTAATGGGTATGGGAAGAGTTTGAACCCGTTTTTCTGCTCGTGGAACTCAAGCCAGAGGTTCAATGGCTTCATGAAGTTTGGATGCGATGAAATGTCTGGGTTTGGTTCAGTTGATGGTGTAGCAATCCCTGGTAGTCATTGTTCTACAGTGGAGAGACTGTATGAATGGGAGAGGAAGCTATACGAGGAGATTAAGGTAATTTTATGTCGTTTTTGTACGAAGACTAAAAGAGCAATGAACTTAGTAATTCAAGCCTAAAATGTTGTTGACTGTTGTCTTTGGTTTTAGAATGCCGAGAGTTTAAAGATTGAGCATGAGAAGAAGACGGAACAACTGAGGAAATTAGAGCTGAAGAGAGGTGATTACATGAAGACGGAAAAGGCAAAGAAAGAGGTTGAGAAGTTGGAGTCGAGAATCACGGTTTCTGCTCAGGCAATTGAGTCAACATCACAGGAAATCATCAAATTAAGAGAGTCAGAGCTCTATCCACAACTTGTTGAGCTTGTTAAAGGGTTAGTACACATTTGCCGATTCTTATTTATTTTATATTCTTGAGTAACCTGATAAAGGGCATGACTTTATTCTTGTGGATGATATGGTAATTATTTCCGTATACAAACTTTCTTGAATTATTTCACGAGTCTTTGAATTGTATACACATCATTAGAATTTTGACATTCCTGCTATTACATGGCATAGTCATAATGTGTCAAAATAGGTGGATTAGGTGTTGGGCTATGTTGACCCAAAACAGTTTTTTTTCCGTATTTGCCTAAAAATATACTACATTACTCGTAATAGATTATGTGTCAGATATTATCAAAATAAGGGGATGTAACATTAGTAATGGAAGTTTTGGAATAGAACAATGGGAAAATGATACAGACACAAGTAGCCAACATCATTTAAGTTAGCGTTCTGTTGGAGTAAAAGAAAGGGGTATTTGACATATGAGAGTTGAGGATTGAAAAGGTAAAGAGCTAAAATGAATTGGCCTTGGATGCACGTAACTCAAAAAGAATGTGTTCATCGACTTCAACTTGTTTGACTCATTTGACCAGCTTCTTTAACTAGTATTTTTTTTAGTACTGTGAGTTAGTTGTTAGCTATCGGGTACCAATGGTGATATCCTAGTGGGCAGTATGCAGACCCCGATCCACGATCCACGTTCCCTTGTTACCACCTCCAAGGGAAACCCTTGAGGATACCACTCTGAATTATTTGACCATATGACCCGATAGAGATAAAGAGAGCCCAAATCATTGGGTTAGTTAAGTAGGGTCAAAACTCAAACATAAGGACTAGTATTATGGTTCAGCGGATATGGACAGGAATCATGTTTTGACTGCTTGGATTCTTTCCTTGATTTTGACTTTTGTAGTCTTAAATATTTTGGTTTTGACTTTCGTGGTCTTTGTTTTAATTTTTACTTTTTACTTATTGCAGATTAATGTGTATGTGGAGAAGCTTATATGAAAGCCACCAAGTCCAAACACATATAGTTCAGCAACTCAAGTACATCAACACTGCTGGCCCGTCAACGGAAGCCACCACCGAGATCCATCGTCAGTCAACTCTCCAGCTAGAGCTTGAACTTCAACAATGGCACCTCTCCTTTTGCAATCTGGTCAAAAGTCAACGAGACTACATCCAATCATTGACCGGGTGGCTTCGCCTCAGCCTTTTCCAATTTACCAAAAACCCATCATCCCAAAATAAACAAGACTCTGCAATCTACACACTTTGTGAAGAATGGCAGCTTGCGATCGATAATGCTCCTGATAAAGTTGCTTCAGAGGGCATCAAAGCCCTTTTAACTGTAGTTCATGCTATAGTGGTCCAACAAAGTGATGAGCAAAAGCAAAAAAAGAAGTCAGACTCTTTTTTTAAGGAGCTTGAGAAGAAAATGATAGAGCTCCGGGCTCTGGAAAGCAAATATGGACCAGATGTGTATTCAGGACCACTAAGTAAAAAGACGGATAGGGTGTCGGATAAACGTGCCAAAGTGGAGGCTTTAAGGGCGAAAGCAGAGGAGGAGAAAGCCAAATATGAGAAGTCTATAGGGGTTACAAGAGCAATGACGTTAAACAATTTACAGATGGGATTACCACATGTTTTTCAAGCAGTGACAGGGTTTGCTAACGTGTGGACGCACGCTTTTGAGTCGGTTTGCAACCAAGCAAAGATTTTGGAGGAGGTGCATGATGTGAAGAGGCTAATGAATTAGAGCTTGATTATTTGGAAGGAAATGAGCTTTTTGTGAATAGAAATAGCAGTGTTTTGGAAGTTTTTTTTTTTTTTTTGTAGGAACTTGTGTTGTTTGATGTTGTTATTTGTTTGTTTCAATGGTCTTAAATTGTTTGTCATAGCAAACATTGTACTGGCATTTTAGGTTTTCATTAACAAGTAGGATTTTCTGCGAAGTGCCCCCTTTATGCAAATCGGGTGATCTGCCTGAACCATTTACTCTTGTGGTCCATTAGTGCATTGACTCTTTTTGTTTCAATGATTTCCTTTCAAGGCTTTTTAAGATAAAAGTCTTAATTAATTACATTAAAGATTTTTTAATCTTTCATAATGAAAAAGCTAGAAAGTTAAAAAGACTAAAATACAAAAAGATGACCCAATTTTATATGAAAAGGCTTGCTTAGTGGCCCCCTCATGTCCTTGTAAAGTTCAAGACATGGCTATGGATTTTCTTGGTTTTGTACGTATTTGGTTGTATTAACACTAGGGACAGGGGTGAGCCAAAATTCTTATATCCCTCCCGGTGTTAGGAAGTGGTATCGAATTCCAAATGGAAAAGGGACCGCGACCGGTACCCACTTTTGTTGGTTCCCGTGATTGGTACCGGGATAATACCGAAAATACCGGGAAATACCGGTCCCGTACCGATACCAGTTCATACGGGACCCAGATTGATACCGTGTTTTGATGATTTTCATGACAGTTGCCGTCGGTACCGGAACCGGTATCCCTAATTAACACCATCTATTTGGTTGGCAATTTTTTCCTCCTATGTATATATCAAAGGTATTTATAACATGCATTATGACCTGCATAGCTATTCTACGAGATGGTCCTATCATGACCTATAATTTAAAGGAGTGATCCGCACACCATCATTTTTTAGCCGTACACCACTAAACATGCTTTAAGTTGTTGTACTGTATAATACCTTAAAGCATGTTTAGTGGTGTATGGCTAAAAGTTAACGGTGTACGAAAAATCACCCATAATTTAAGCGTTGTCAGAGATTTTTGTTTTCTTTTTAACTTCATAGGTGAAATGATAAAAAGCACTATAACTAAGTGATATTTGGTATGGGATGATTTGTGAATGGGCTTTGGGTTTGACAATGATACAAGTAGTTTGGTTACGACTTACAAACTATTTTTCTTTGTTGGAAAAGTGTTTTTTTGTAAAGTTGCAGAAATGGACGTTCAAAAAAAAAGAAGTTATAGAACCAATATACTTGGCGTTTCCAACTCTGGGCTTTGCCACATGGTGAAAGCTGGAGGTGCTAACACCCGCCTTTGAGGACATGTGATTGCTAGGTTGGTCTTGTGTGTGTGGGTGTGTGTAACTTGCAGAGCCGACGGTATCAAAATCGAGCTTTGACCGACTTTTTCACCAACATTTTAATATGACAACCAGCGGTTAATACCACAACTACCCTAATCTTTGCATGGATCCAACGTATGGAAGGGTCGAAGGTGAGAACTTCGGTCTTTAAAATGCATTTGTTTACATGTATATTCACAATCACATTATACCATGATTTATTTTTTGTCCAATAAGTAGCCAATGAAGAAAGTTCTTTACATTAACAATGACTATCTGATTATCATTGCCAAACTTTGAGCTATGAGATGAAGAAGATGATACATCGATATGAAGAAGAAGGTCGAATGACTTGAATGTTGGCCTAATCTCATTTTATTTACATTTTTGTTGCATTAAGAAAATTAAGGGCCTCATAAGTTGCCAAGTGGCCTAATAACCCATAGTGAAAATAGTACAAAAGGTATCCAACTTTATCTATAGAGCAAAAGGTATTATAGGTATATCAAGTGAAATTGTTTAAAATAGTAAATAAAGGCGAGGGGTATTTTAAGTAGATCAAATCATCTTTTGAGAAATAAGGGTAAAGGAAAATGCTTTATATAGTATTATATATTATATTATATTATCAAGGTTGTAAAAATCGTCGATCCCAGCCGATTTCTCGGGATCGACTCGGGGATCGGTGGGTCGACGTCTCGATTTTGTCAGACTTGGACCAAAAATCGGTGAACACGTCAGACTCGGGTCAAACATGGTCAAACTCGGCTGAATCGGTCAAGGATCGACCAACTCGGTCAAAAATCAGACTGATCGGTCAAGACTCGGCTCAGATCTCTGGTCGCAGGATGGTGATGGTTATTGATGATGGTGGCGGTGATGATAGACAAGGTTGGGGAATTCGTGACTCGAAATCGGATCGGAGAGGGGGGGGGGGGTTAGGATTTTTTGAAAAATCAGAATCGGATCGGGAGAAATCGGATTATGTTTTTATATATAAAAGTTTTAACGTATGAAATTATATGTATAAAAATAAATTATAAACATAAATAATAGAAAATATAACAAATTTATTATATAAAGCTAATAAATTTTGTAATTTTATTTAATCTTTTAACCATAAAATAAACAAAACTATACAAATATAGTATAAAATATGAACAAAATAGACAAAATTTAAAATATAAGGGCCAAAATGAAAATTAATGTCATGGAATACTTAAAAGCTGTTCAAACAACCTGTCAACCATTAGTCAATCATCTCTCTCCTCTATAATTATAGATTCATATCTATATCTATAGGTGTTGTATATATATATCTTCTTCAACAATGAAACTAGTTAAACCAACATCTATCCACCACCATCGCCACAACCGTGACCATTAGAAAACAGTTAGATCGGCCCCTCTCTCTCTTCCTGTCTCTCAAACATTATTTATTCATTCAATCACTTTATTTACTCTGTACTTAACGGTTAAAAAAATTAAAGGCCGTAAGAGAGTAACAAAAAATTAGACCCATAAAGTTTTTGTTAACCAGTTACTATTTATTTAATTTATATAATTTAATTACTTTTTATTAGAATATTAACAATTAATTTAATTATTTAATCATTAGAGTAAATTATACGGATGGTCTATGTGGTTTATCAAATAGTACTAGTTTCGTCCATATGTTTAAAAATTATACCGAAGGTTTTTAAGTTATGCAATTTTCCATTCGGACAATCCCTCGCCTAAATGTCCTTTAACAAATGCGTTCATACCTTAGGGACGGTCCGAGTGAAAAAATACATACTTTGAGGACAACCCGGGTGGGACGACCCTAGTGGAAGTTGGAAAAATACATACCTTAAAAACGTTCGGCGTAATTTGTAAAAATATGAACCGAACTAGTAATATTTTACAAATATTACAAACCAAAGGGTCGTCCGTGTAATTTACACTTAATCATTATCATCGCCATCTGTGTTAACATACATACACTCACTCACTTATAGTCGCAGAAATTACGATCAGTTCATCTATTTTACACCATCCATTCCACACAAAAAGTGAGCGCTTCAACAGCATTTTTTAACGGCCCTAAAATAAAGGTAAATCTTGTTTGTTTCTGTAATTTTTTTTTCATCCATCCCAAGTAAAAAATTAAATTTTTTTTTCAATTTTCTCTAGGGTTTGCCTTCACAAACTTATTAATAATAATAATTATTATTCTATTTTAGCCAAAGCTAGGTGGGTCTATCAGAAGATTAAGATTTGGAAAAGTAAAATATAAGATTGAAAAAGAATTAAGAAAATTGAAGAAATTAGCAGTTGGGTCAGGTCTTCTTGTGAAATTTGAGAAGATCTGAGTTTTTGGGTCC
>JAOEHQ010048527.1:0-10159 GCA_025447715.1 Asclepias incarnata
TTCGACATCACTTTTTATTTGCCAGTATAACTCTCGCAGATAATCTTTGTCGTTTAGCATATGTTCTTTTCCTTTTGTATGTATGGGCTTCCCGAACATAAAGTAGAGTCGTCCTGGTAACTTGGGCAAAAAAATAGGTAAATGAAGTGGTTGCTTAGCAATCTCTCCTCCATGCCCCGCTCTGTAAGCAAAGGAAATCACTCAAATGATCGATGATTCGTTGACCTTTTTTCTAAAGTACATTTCTTGAAACGCAATTCGGATGACTACAATTACCATACGCTTTAAAATGGTATATCTGTTTGCTGGGAAAATGAATATAAGCAAAAAGTCTCAAAATCACCTCAAGTTTGTTCTCCCTTGATTGAATTCTTTCACCTTTTGATCGAGGAATGGGATTCGTTTCATGTCTTCCAAATCAATCAGTAGCTGCAAATAAAGTAGATAAACGGCATCATATAATGAGTATCAACTAGAAATAAGTTATGTTAACCATGAAGTATTGTTGAAAACATGTGTTGTTAATTACTTCTGTTAGATCATCTTCTCCAACGGCTCCATATGGTATAATTGTGGCCCCAAGCTTCACTGCCATTCTTACAAATTCTTGTTTATCAGGCCAAAACAACTTACAACTTTCGCCCTATAAACCATGAAAGTAAGTGATTCACATATTTAAAAGGACACTTTTTAAGTCATTTCTTTTTACTGCAAGTAAAATATGAGCTAAAATAGCATACCTTACGATGGAGAGACTCACGTGCACCACCAGGGTAAAGTAAGGCGAACGAATTCCTTGATAACAATTTATAGAGGTTTCTAGCAGAAACTGGAATTGTACCAAATATCTTATGTATATCTGTTAAAGGAATCATAAGATATTCGTCTTCAGCACGAATTTGATAACTTTCTGGATGGGCTAAACCATGAAGTGTGATTTTCTTTTCTCTCAAAAACTCCGGGACAACAGAAAAAGCATCAAATCCCCATAACATGTGATTACCAACAACTAATACAGGTCCATCATCAGGAATCCCTGCAAGACCTCTCACTATCTTTCCATCCTCCATTGTCGAGAACAGTGCTGTGCCTGTATAGAGCCGGAACCACCTGTATTGTGTCGTATGTTAATATATATAGCGTATTCCATGCTATAAAGCTTACAAGAAAAGAAAGTTGTCAGCTTTATGATATTACCATTTTTCCATGGGTGAGCTTTTAAACTCTGTCATACTAGCAGGATAAAAGTCCTTGAAGATATCATGCTTCAAAGAGCGACGGTACATCCGATTAGTCTTAATAACAGACAACAAGTTAACATCACTCTCCTGCACCAATAAAATAGAACTGATATTATTGATTTATGCTACCTACTTAATGATAACCTCTTCTTATTTTTTAGACACAATAGTACCAATAGGATTGTGTGCCCGTTTTCTTCAAACACACGTACATTGCAGTTCTTCAACAATCTTCTTAGCCTTTGGGCCTCATTTTTACTTGGTATGAAGTTATCCTTGCCACTGGAATGCAAGTACTTGGGAATATTAGATTGCAAAAGGGCACACGAACTCATAAATACTTATACAAGTAGTAAAGTTAAACTGTAATTTGCATTAACCAAAAAGGAAAGGAACCTAGCAAGCACAAGTACTTGAGCCGTAATAGCATGGAAACGAGAATTAACATAGGCTGCAGCTGATTGAATTAGCTTCAACCTCCATTCAAGAGTGTCGTTGGGTAATATTTTGGCCACCACCTATCAAGAGTGTCATTGTGAAAAAGGAAAAACCATAAATTTGACAGAGTAAATGATCAAAACTGGACTGAGATATATTAAGATTTTTAAGTAATTAATAAACAAGCTAGAGGTTGATCATACAGATTGAAGTGGTACATCTTCAAGAAAATTGCCAAAAAGTTGCCAAAGAAATAGTGAATGATTTGTACCATTGATTCCAACCGTTGTCATCTTTACAAAATCACCTGATTAAATAATATTGGAATATATAAAAGAAAGGGGATAAATTGCAATAAAAGGTCTTGATCCGAACAAATGGTAAATCGTAATTGGAAAATGGACCAATGTGAATCATTAATAAAAACAGCAACCTACTTAGAAGGGAGTCCATAGGTAAATTCCTCACGAGCGATATTAAAGGGTGTTTTGACGACCCCTCATAGGAAGTTGCTGAAATGAAAATAAGAGCAGTTACTTCTTGACATACATAGAGTTCCTTATCTTTGAAGTGACTATAAAACACATGACATTAGCCTTACAAAAATAGAAGCAATTGGAGAAAGAAAGACAAGGCTGACCTGGGTTTGCTAGTATGAGTATTAAGTCAATCGTAGGATTACGAGCAGCCACTGCAAGTGCCAAGCTTCCTCCTAAAGAATCTCCTAGCAAGTATATTGGCTTATTTGGCGATGAATTATGCTCAATCATCACAGTTTCTTCCACAATACTAATCAAACCTTCATGAAAAAATCAGGCCGATTGTGTATGAAACTACTTTAGAGCTACTAGATGAATCATTATATGTAAATGTACATAACATAAATATATATGCAGGAGATTATAACCTTCCAATGCTGTTTGATCCGAAACAGGAATATGCAAGCATTGAACATGAAAAAGCCTGCCATTGGAGTTGAAAATATCATTTTATATTAGCTGCAATTATATGACAGTTTTCTATTTCTTCAACCAGTTTATACAGTTTCCTGAATCAAGTGCAACTCACTTTCCTAGACCTTTCTCATGTACAACAAGCCCGGCTCCGGTTCCATCCACCCCTACACAGATATTATCACTCCTAATTAGAACATGGGAAACGATATTTTAGGATCATTAAAAAATAAGCATAAGAATATATAGTGAGCCTCTTAATGGGTCATATCGGCTAATATTCTAATGTGAACCTTGAATTACAATTTGATCTCAAGTAGACGGATCACGAGTCAACATCAATTACCAGGTAAATACAAAAGAGCAGGTGAGTCTTTTAAAGGCAAGCCACATGTGGCAGGGCAAAACCACCTAGGTGGCCCTCCGTCGTTCTTGATCAAATCCATGGAAATTTCAGCATAATCCTTAATGGTTTGAGTCCCATAACCATCATCCCACAAAGGTTCCAACACTTCAGGAACATTTTGTGGACTCACGTTTGCACAATCATCATCATAAGTAGCAACATCGATATTCTTCCTGTCAGCATAAGATCCTTCATTGATCCTAACTGATTCCGGTAACAATAAAACTGAACCTTTACCACTTACACTCCTAACAAAAACACATGGGCGCAGGCTATGATTGTTTTTTAGAGTTAAAAGAGGCGACAATGGAACACCGGGATTGCTCATAATTAATGCCATTATGATTTATGAAATACTTTCAGAAACAAATTACACTAAAAATCAAAATCAAGACTCTCCTCTATGATTTTAAAGAACTTTAGCCAAAAAGTGCCTATCATACGGTTACTAACAAAAAACCAAAAAAAGTGGTGCAAGTTACGTATTCAAGTGGGCTTGGAAACAAAATGAAATGTGACTTTCATGTATCATTCAGTATGATGATATGTAGGCGGGAAAAAAGTAGTCATAAAAATCCAACTTGGACTGTATATCAGCACTCATCTGTTGAGAAACAACAAATCGATGAATTAACTAATTTAACTTCAAATTGAATTTTTATCCAAATCAGTGGACATATATACAATATATGATCACAATATAAGGAAATTCCTAGTTGAAATGGTCAAAAACAACGGATAATCTAAGGATTTTGCATCTAAAAATAGCTAGAAAATTAATTTTAACATAAAATATAAACAAATTTATTGAGAGGGGTCACAATGCTCCATTCATCATTAACCCATAACTAGTCTCTGTCAGCGTTACATCAGAAAAATCTCCCCCCACCACTAATTAATAATTAATTCCATACAACATCCCCAATACATAACTAACACATCACTAGTCTGTGACCCACCATTTAACCCAATAAAAAATAAACAAACAAAAAAGAACAAAGCCTTTTCACTCGTTATCCCAATAATAAGTGGCCTCGTGATGAGCCAATAACGAGTCAGCCCTAGTGGTGTTGGCTCATTATAAGGACAATAATGAGCAGACGATGGGTCGACGATGAAGGCATTGAGATCTCTCTTGAGAATAAAAGCCCCAATTTAAATTTTGCCTAAAGCCAGTGAGCTGCTTGAGCCTCCCCTACTTCTTATATAGAGCAACCATATAGTTTATATAAGATTTGTCTAACTTGTGTCATAAGGGCACACGTTACACTGCATTTAGTGAGATAAACTCTAAAACCACATGTTGCAGGTTTTCAGAGTATTTGAAGGAAATTACATTTGTTTAGAAGGATATGTTAGAATTGATAACTAGTCAATTTCCTTCAAACTATAAAATGTATCATATTTCATCTCTAGTAAGATGATATGTTAGAAGGATATATCATTATTATAACCAAGATTGATTTATCTATAAGTGACTCATAATTTCCGTTTTTACTAACGTAAATCTTGTATCTAAAGTATGCCTTTTGTTAAAATATATATGCGTGATTCGTTTGTACAAATGATTTTTCTTACCTTGATTGCTATTTAAGGTGTCCTGTTATTCAATTATCCATAGTGTAACTATTATAGATTGAAGTCTCTTACCAGTGAAACCAAAAGTATCACAATTAAAGAAGTGTTGAATTAGGTTGAACTTATAAAAAGTATGACAAGATGATACACCTTTAAACAAAATGTGATATATATATGGATGTTTTAAGAGTTTATGGATCGAATGATGGAATTTGATCTATAGATCCATTAGTCTTCAACCACACGAACCTCTTGACCAAACCTCTATAAGGATCATCCTCTCGCTTCTTTAACAAATATGCGACATTCTTTTCGACATCACCTCGTATCTGTGAATATAGCTCTCGCAAATAATCTTTGTCATCTACCATATTTTCCTTCCCTTTAGTTTGTAAGGGCTTCCCGAACATATAGTAGAGCCGACCTGGTAGCTTTGGCATAAAGATAGGAAAATGAAGTGGTTGCTCAGCAATCTCTCCACCCATTCCCTTCCTGTAATAAAAGAATATAAGTGACTGAGTGTGCAATGCCTATATAATACACCGTTAGAGTGACTTCTGCACAAAAAAGGTAGGTGTTGTAAAGTAAATTCACCTCACACTTTTTCTCCCTTGATTGAGTTCAGTCACCATCTGACTAAGGAAAGGATTTCTCTTCATTTCATCGTAATCAATGAGTAGCTGGCAATCAAGTAGATTTAGAACACCAACTAGTGAATAAATTGCATTGAATTGATGTCAAAAACTATTTTGTTCGCCTTCAAACATCAGATAAACATCTAAAGAAAGTGTGTGTCTGCGTGTGTGTGTGTGTGTATGCGCATGCATGTGCTTGTGTGTATTCTTACTTCTGATATGTCATCTTCCCCAACAACTCCAAATGGTATGATGGTGGCCCCAAGCTTCACAGCCATTCTTACAAATTCTGGTTTTTCAGGCCAAAACAACTTGCAAGCTTCACCCTTTGAGCCACAAAAGAAAGGTATTCATGTACTATAAATGCTACTAGTTCACTTTTTGGTAAAATATGAGCACAAATAACATACCTTACGATGGAAAGACTCCCGTGCGCCACCAGGATAAAGCAAGGTGTATGAATTTCTTGATAATAGTTTAAAGAAATTTCTTGCAGAAACAGGAATTGCACCAAATATCTTCATAATATCGGTGTACGGAATCATAAAGTATTCATCTTTAACATCAAATGAAAAAGTTTCTGGGTGGATTAAAGCATGAAGAACAACTTTCTTTTCTCTCAAAAACTGTAAGACAAAAGGAAAAGCTTCAAATCCCCATAACATGTGATTACCAACTAATAATACAGGGCCTTCATTTGGAATCCCTGCAAGACCCCTCACTATCTTTCCATCCTCCATAGTTGAGAACATTGCCGCACCCATTGCAAGGCGGTACCACCTGCAATGGTAAATGTGGTTAACAAAAAAGATAAACACGATTTTCGTAGTTGTTTCTATGATTCTTATAAAAAACTTGTGAACTTTGTATATGTAATATCGAGTTCTAAATCTCAAAGTGAGCATAAATAGATTTGATATGATTACAAGAGATATAAAACGATCGAAGAAGATACAAAGTCAACTTTTTAAATTACCAAGCCTCATATGGTACGGTTTTGAACTCTGTGATACTAGGAGGCAAAAAGTCCTTGAAGATATCATACTTTGAAGAACGTCGGTACATCTGAGTAGCTTTAATAGCAGACAACACATTAACACCACTCTCCTACATCGATGAAAAGGAATAATTTATCAAAGTTACTTCATCATAACCTATTTAGGGGATGTTTGGATATGGCTTTTCAAAGTGTATAGTAGTGATCTAATATTCTTAAGTAGACAATTAAATGTAATAAAAGGAACAATAGAAGAACATATTTGGATCTGCTATCATGGTTTTAAGGTGCAATAGTAAAAGATAACTAGTGCGAAAATAGAAGATTATCTAACATTAGGATAACTAGTGCGAAAATAGAAGATTATCTACCATTAGGATTGTGTGTCCATTTTCTTCAAACACACGTACGTTGCAGTGCTTTAATAACCCTGAAAGCCTCTGTGCCTCATTTTTACTTGGCAGGAGGTTATCCTTGCCACTATATTACATATATCATAGTGATATTAGATTCTAAAACTGCATAGTAGTTCAGTAATATCTAAATTAGTGATTTAAACTGCATAAAGTTCAAGTGTTAGCCATGTGTAAGTACGTAACAAGATTTAAACTGTGATCTACATAAGCCAAAGAAGAAAAAAACCTAGCAAGCACCAATACTTCAGCTGTAATTGCTTGGAGACGAGAATTAGCATACTCAGCAACCGATCTAACTAAATCGATCTTCCAGTCAAGAGTGTCTTTTGGTAATATTTTCGTCAGCACCTATAAGGAAAAGGTATAAAATTGAGGCTGTATGTAGATGATACGAACCAGGCATATATATATATTAACAAATATACATAAAAGACTCTAGCTTGAAGACGATAATAGATGTACATACGTTGTATCTTTATTCAATATCGCTACCAAAGAAGAAAACCAGAACAAGAACAGATCCATAGACATATTAACTAAAAACTATATGGAATATTAAGCATAGAAGGTGGTCGTTACAGAAAAAAGTGGCAGATCTTTAATTATATTGCTCAGCAGTTCAAAAGGAGGTGGTGAATCGTTGAATTTAACCGATGCCATCTTTACAACATCACCTGACAACAGATATTAGAATGAATAAATAAAGAGAATGCATTACAGAAAAAGGTCCTTAAAATCATTCATCAAAATAGCAAAATGGACCAAGTGCAGATTTAGGTAGTATTTGGAGCATATGAACTCATTATTTGCAATGTGTGATTATGATACTGATTCTCCAATTATATAGATAGAGCTGGAGAAGCAGGTAACTTATTGTACCAAAACTGATTATTGAGATGAATTTGAATTTACTTGTCTGTCACTAACTTTAAAGAGTAAACCTACATAGAAGAAAGCTCGTGAGATAAGGAAACGTCCAATAATATTCGTCAGGCAGAGTCCTCATGAATGCTACTAATGGGTGTACTGGTGACCTCTCATAGGAAGTTGCTGAAATGGGTAGAATATCAGATACCATCTCGCATACATACAGGTCATTAACATAATCATGTTGAAAAAAAAGTAGATGTGTAGAATTAGTAGAGAGAAAAAAGAGGTTGACCTGGGTTTCCTACGACGAGTATCAAGTCAAGTGTAGGATTACGGGCAGAAACTGCAAGTGCTAAGGCTCCTCCAAAAGATTCCCCAATCAAATATATTGGCTTGTTTGGGGACAAAGTGTGCTCAAGCATCACCTTTTCTTCCACAATCTTAATCAAACCTTTATTAAATTAGGTTGTTCATGAAGTTAGAGTACAGCACAGTTTGCTAAAGATCATATATGTTAAAGATAAAGATATAACCTGATTGTAAGTTTCTAAATCAAACCAAATATGTACACGGTGTGCATTTCAGTTCACAACTCTGATATAGCCAGCAGATCGACTAATCCTCTTAATTAAGTTTTAGACAAATATAAATTCAAGAAATGATGATAACCTGCTAATGGTGTCCGATCCCAAACAGGAATATGCAAGCATTGAACATGAAAAACTCTGTCATTTTCAAGTTGAAAAAAAGATCAGATATTGTAAAATCACAACATTTTAAGAAAAAGTTATGATAAATGTATTACAGTAAATATTTTATGGTCCTACTATTTTTTCTTACAAAGGACATATTTTGGGGGAGTTTGGATGTGCGTTTTGAAAATGCAGTTATTTGGTCTTATGAAATCACAATCAGATAATCAGTTGGTGAAAGCAAGATTTGGGCAGGTAAGGTTACATTTATCTCGAAATCAATATTCTTACAACTTCTTACTTGCTTCATTTGTAGAGATTTTTGGATGAAACGTATATATTTCAAAGACGTTTGTAGAACACATATTTTCAAAATGAAACTTTGTAAAACTGGTATACCCGGCGTTGGGAACGCCAGCTTTCACCAAATCATCAAAGGGTGGCGGTGTCACCGTCAGGTTTAGCCTACCTGTCAACCAAATCATGTACTCGTGTGTGTGTGTATGAGGAGTTGATCTGCAGGCACATGAAATAAGGTTTAAAGACAGGAGTTCCCACCTCCGGGCCTTTCCACGTGGCGGACATGCATTGGACTATAGTCAAAACCGGAGTTGGTGCCACCAATTTATAGACATCCTCATACGCACATACACATGTAGGCTAAACCCGGCGTTGACACAGCCGGCCTTCCCAACGCCAGGTATACCGGTTTTACAACTTTCCATTTGGAAAATACATGTTCTACAAACATCTTCGAAATATATACATTTAACCTAAATTTTCTCATTTGTACTCCAACTATCAAATCTAACTATTATGATAACGTACATCCAGATAACCCCAAATTTGGGCGGGATCGAGGGCATAGTTACAAACGAATCCCTATCTATGTGTGGAGTTCTATAGCAAAAAATAAGAAGAAAGATACAATGCTCAAAACGTAGATGAAGATCAAGTTCAACTCACTTTCCAAGAGCTTTCTCATGTATAACGAGGCCGGCTCCAGTCCCATCTAGTCCTACACAATAAAAACACCTAATCAAGACATAACAAATGTAATTCTAACAAAATTAACCAAACACTGCATTGTCTTGTATGTTTACAAAACATCAATTACCAGGTAGATACAAAAGAACCGGTGAATCTTTTAAAGGTTTCCCGCATGCAGTGGGGCAAAACCATCTAGGTGGCCCTCCATCACTTTTAATCAAATCCACGGCTATATTAATGTAATCCTTCACGCTTTCGGTCCCATAACCATCATCCCACAAAGGTTCCAACTCTTCAGAACCATTTTGCCCACTCGTGTGTCTACCATTATCATAAGAAGCTATATCGGTATTATTCAAGTTAACCAAAGAACCTCCATTGATTCTAACTGATTCGTGGGGTACTAATACTGAATCCCGACCATTTACACTCCTAACCTGAACACATGAATGCAGCCTACGGTTTTCGTTTAGAGCCAAATGGGCTGATAATGGCGCACTAGAATTGCTCAAAATCAAGGTCATTATGTGATACTTTAGCAAAGTGCACCAAAAACTTAAAAAGCAAAAATGTAGCTCACGGATATGAGTTTGTTGTCATGCAAAGTGCAAAATAGCCTAGCCAAAACTAACTAACAAGAAACCTTAAGAAAGGGGAGCAAGTTACTTACTCAACTGATCGAGTTTGGAAACACTATTTAATGTAATTAAGTTTAATGTATCATGCAATCTGAATGAAATATATATACATACATACATACATACAATATTATATTTGTTGTCCGGAAAGAAATGTACTTACAATAGGTAAATGTTCATTTACACATCATAATTATGGTGAAAACCAAGGACAAATATCAGCCACATATTTTTTCTCATTTTTCTCTCTCCTCCATAAATCATTAGTTTCATCTAATTCATTCAAAATCTTTTATCTCAAAAAC
>JAOEHQ010048528.1:0-10159 GCA_025447715.1 Asclepias incarnata
CAATTTTTTAATATTTGTTGTATAATAAATAAATGACATGGGCCCCATGAATTTTATGGATTAAAAAACAAAAATGTAAGGATTCCATACCTAAGCTTAGGTATGGAACAACCTTATATTCACCTCCCCCTATATAATGAATGAGTTTTCTAATATATGTCCTAAGAGCACACATAAAAGACATTTAATATACCTTGGAAATTAAAAAAGATAACAAGCTAGATTCTTATCGGGAATTGAAAAAGGTAATAAAATTCTTCTCGGGAATTGAGAAATACATTTTTCAAGAAGAATGTTGTTACCTTTTTTAATTTTCGAGGTGTATTAAATACACTCTTATGTGTGCCCTTAGGGCACATATTAGAAAAACCCATGATGAATTAGTTCATTTGTCGTTAACACTCTTAAACTTTTATGTTATGCATTAGCTAGTGTAAAAGAAAACTTAAACTTTTCAATCTTAAATATTTTTTTTTTAAAATTGAGTCCTAAATTATCGAGGGGGTTTTGACCTAGAATAACAACTTATTTTCACTTTTATAAAACTTGCTTAAACCGATCATAGAAGCCAACTTTTAAAAAATTTGTGGGCCCATATAGTCATATTATGTCGGTGTCACTCCATCTATTGATGGATTGGTAAATAGTTTGTTATTATAGATCAAAACCCCATCATTGAGCTATAATGAACTTTATGTTTGCAAATAAATATATAATAAAACTAAATCATAATCGTTGTTTTAAAAACCGATTCGAACCGACCAATTCAACCGCTACTCGATCGATTGACCGGTTTAACTGTAAGCGTTTTTTTAGTAAAACCGGTCTAATGTTAAACCAGCTGTTGAACCGGTATTTTATCTGGTAAATTAACAACCGATTCGTTTTGTTGTAAATCTAAATGTGAGCCTTTTAACGTTTTTCATTTTACTGTTTACTATTCGTTTGTTTAACTGATTCAACCGTTTTCAAGTCATCGGTTCAACTAAAAACCCAATTTTCTTTAACAGGAAACCTTACCACCACCCAAACAAGGTAGGAAAAACCACCCAAAGCATAGACGACAGCCGCAAATGCAAGTATATGCCACAAATAGGTTCTTCTAATGAATCTATAGAATGGTTGGCTCTTTAGATCTTCAACGTTTTTTCGTTCCTTAAACTGCAAGTCAAACCCATGTAGAAAAAATCAACCCAATGCATGTTTACAGAAATTTGTAAACAAAATTCACTTAAAACTAACTTTAACAACACTAGTCACTATAACAATCTACCTTTTCGACGATGTAGCCACTATCAAACAGCCAACCAATATGACTAAACCAAAATCCGTTGGTGGGAGAATGTGGATCTTTGTCCGATTCAACGTATTGATGATGAGATCTATGTATGCTCACCCAAAATATTGGGTCCCTCTAAGATAAAATAAATAAATAAAGTTAAATAACAGTAGCTAAAGCACTTAAAATTTAATTTGGATGAAAGATATAGTGTGTGTATATATATATATATATATAGGTTAAGTTTTAACCATGCATACCTATTGTTTTTTTAGTTTGTCACTAAAAATTGAAATGATGAAACTATAAATTAATTCGATTAGTAACTACGTATGAAAACTTATCAAGTTATCATACTTTCTTTCAAGACATGCATGTATATATATATATATTAAAAAAGAATCTTAAAAATATTAAGGGATATAAGAAAAACCTGAGCAGCTTGAACCGCAAAATAAGCAAATGTGTATTCAAGCCATTTAGGCAACTTAAAACTACGGTGTGCTAGATTTCGATGATAAGAGAGAGTTATACCAAGCCCAAAAGAAGCATAGCACAAAATTGCTGCCCAGAAGGCACCCCAAGTAAACGTGAAAGGTGCGAAAAACGACAACAAGTGAACGCTTAAGACCCAAACACCGGTTATAACATCTAACATATTCCATTCACGACTGAGAAATATGTTCCTGTTCCTCGTCACGACCACATCAGACAACCATATTTTTCTGTAGTCTGGTTTCCTTTCACCATCGAAAGTATATGTTTCTAAGTTTGTCATTGTTTGATTTTCTAAAATATATGTAGCAAGTGCGCGCTTGCATGTATTTATAAGGGGGTACTCATTTATTACGTTTGAAAAGAGTCAGTGATACAGAGGAAGTTGGTCCATGAGTGTGTATTGGTATTGCAATTTGTAATATGCATCTTAATTACATGTAATTAAAGGGGATAGCTTTTGCTTTAGATATATGGGCTAGTGCGTAGGATATATGTATTATGTTTAAGCTAAACGATCAAAACTATTAATCAATTTTTTTTTATATATATCTGTGTTTCTACTAAATTAATATAGTAATATCTTTAAATAATAGATACTACTGTTATACATTGATAAGTTACATAAATTATAAAATAGCAATTTTTATTAATTACACTAAGAATCCGGTAAGGTGCCGAAAATCTTAGGAAAACAAAATTACATCATAAAGTTCGGGCTAGTCTGTCACAAAGACCAAGATTTACTAAAGTTACGATAACAATTAGATATCTAAATATAAATGAAACCGGTATAATATTTTTAAATGTGTCTTCACTTGACTCATAAATTTTGCATATTCATTTGCAAACTTGCAGACATTATAACGTGAATTCATGAGAACTACTACTAAGTTACGTCAACTTATTAAGAGATGTAAAGGATCGTTTAAGCTTGTGAGCCGCAGTACGTTGGCAACTTAACATTGGTGGCTAAGCCTAATCTTTCAAGAAACTTTATAAACCACCAACAAAGATCGATTTGCCACCATTCTAACCCAAATCGTGCTGAATACTCAAAAGCATGATGATTGTTATGCCATCCTTCTCCATAAGTAAGTAATGCCACCAACCTACATGCATATGCATAAGATTTGTTTAAATTGTATATAATGACGATAAGCTTTAAATTTGATAAAGGAACCTACATATTGTTCTTGGAGAGATCACCGGTGTTCCAAGCTTGGCTTCCCCAAATATGGCATACTGAGTTTACTAGAAACGTCATGTGGTAACTAAGTGTAATTCTCACACCCTACAATATTAGTACGCATAATTAAGTCAACCAACGAAAACACCATACTCATACCTTTGTGTGTTTATATATATATAGGGTAAGGTTACTGTGCGAAGTGTGCGAAGGCTTTTTTTTTTAAATTTTTTTACAACAGCTCACCACCACCACCACCACCAGCTTTCTTCCCCACCACCCCCACCACCACCACCATAGCCAGAAACTGTGATACGGTACGGGAGTAGCTCATCAACAACTACCAAATTTTCCAAAGTCCACATTTCCAAACAAAGTTGTCCGGATTATGCATTGTATCATCTTGAACACTTTTAAACCTTAAAGTATCAAAATCCGAACAATTTTGTTCGGATTTCACCTTGTTTTCAATGGATGTTTCAAAACTCTTCAAAGCTTCAATATCCGAACTAAGTTGTTCGGATTTTACCTTGTTCTTTCATGAGATTTCTCACCACTTTTCAAAGAGTCAAAATCCGAACAATTTTGTTCGGATTTTGCATTGTTTTCAATATCGCCATTCTAAAATTGTTCGGATTTTACCTAGTTTTTCAATAAATGTTTCAAAACCTGTCAATGGTTCAATATCCGAACAATTTGTTCTGATTCTTCATTATTATCATTGCAAGTATTCACGTTTTGCAAAGTGCACAAATCCGAACATTTTTGTTCGGATTTCACAGAATTTTTCCAAAGTTATGCCTTCTGTTCAAAACATATGAATCCGAACAAATTTGTTCGGATTCCTATCAAAATCTTTCTAAGGCATGGATCCAAATTATTCTTAAGAAAATTTTCATCAAGTCATGTGCTAAGGTCAATCCGAACAATTTTGTTCGGATTCTCCTACTTCTAAAGTTTTCTAAGATTCAAGTGTGTGATTGTGATAGACTGTTTATCGAATTTGCAAATTGATGAACTTATCTAATCCACATAGATTGCTGCCTTATCAAAAAATCCGAACAAATTTGTTCGGATTTCAACACTAGACAAGTGCCAAAATCCGAACTAATTTGTTCGGATTTCAATACTTGGACAAATTTTCCTGTTTTCTGAATATGTGCATCTCATTCATCTAACTCTTCTTCTATGACTGCACTTACTTCTCTACCACAGATCTCTAAATGGAAAACATCGAAGCAATCTGCTTTGAAGGCAACACCCGCAATATGAACAACACTCCAGCCTTAACCTAACCCTTCACCACAACCTTTCCAATAATGCCCGAAATTCTCAAATATCACCGCCTAAATAACGTATTCTTCAATTCTGTCGCCGTCCCCGAAGTTTATGTATATGATCTGTGGAAAACAGTTCGATATGTCAAGAAGAAGGGCACCACACCTAACTACTTCACTTTTGACATCACTTCACCAAACCACACATTCACCCAAACTTTCACACTTGACGACTTCAGAACCATTATTGGATTCCCGGAAGCAGATGATCATCGCTCAAAAACTGAATTTGACCCAACCCCCGAGGTCAGTGAAATGCTTGTTGCGGTCCTAACTCTTGGGTATGACAGAGCACCAACTAAGATAGGTGACTTCAGAAAGAAGAATATAGCAAAGCTGTGGTATACTCTTTACTCAATCATTTACACGTGCTTGCTACCAACCCCATCTGGTTCTGACGGCATGACAAAAGCCTCACTTACATTCTATTATGGCATTGCATTCAACGCCCGCCTGGACTTTGCTGCTCCCATCTGGGCTCACATGATTCAAATGATTAAAGGGAAACTCAAGGTAAACAGAAACTACATCCCGTTTATTCGATTCTTTACTCTACTAGTTGAACATGCCCTACAAACCGACCAAAACATCCCAAGAACTCATGATCAGACCCATTGCTTTATCCACTTCTACAAAGCCGTACATCAAACCGCCGAAAGCAATGTTGTCTCCCCGAAACCAATCCATCGCACCTTACTCATTCTCGTGCCTCGGAAGGATCCAACTAGGGTACAATACAGAGAGTACTTAGCCGCGTCTATGGAATCTGCAAACCTACATATTCCTACCGAAGATGCGCATAGGCACACCAGTGAGGGTCCCGTAGTGTCTAAGAAAAGAAAAGAAGGGAATAGAAGAGAAGGATCGTCTGAGGCACCACCACCACCAGCAAAGAAATCAAAGAAAATCCGACTTAAAATCACACAATCAACCCCAACTCTAACCGATGAACAAACACCTCCACCAACACCAAGACCTCAAACCCCACCTAGTACACCACTTCCCTCATTCATAAAATACGAACCACCAACCATGTCACCTTACCGTGAACAAACACCACAACAACCTACCGCCCAAGCAACCCCCACACCTCCACCTGAAACATCCACCACCTCAACTACTCAACCGCCACCTGAAACATCCACGACTACAACCACTTCAACCGCACGTGCTTCTCAACGTATCTCCTACGGTTGCCGCAAAACAATTGCTCGTAAGAAATCGAGCTTCAAGAAAAGAAAGCTGGCACCTAGAATTGTTGAAGAGGGCGAACCAATTCCTAAAACCGAGGCTGAATATGTCCACCATGATGACTATATGGACTTTTCGGGGGAACAGGGAGGGATTGAGGGTGAAGTTGAAAATGTTAGAGAGGTTGAAAGGTCCGGGTTAGGACAAGGGCAAAAAGAAAGCGATCGCCCATAGATGAACCCTCTGTGTCACACCGAGCTGAAACCCTTAGGGTAGAAGACGAGAGCTCCCAACTCTCGCATGAGCCGATTCCTCAACGCCGCACTGATTCCACTCAAATGGAATTAGTTGCTATTTCTGAAGGGACTCAGTCGCAACCTGCTCAATCACCTCGTCTTTACGTGGTCATTCCTGAATTACGAAAGTTCCTGTCCCACTTTCCTATTCCTCACGCACTTGCACTCTAGTCTAGATCTCTCATTAGGACACTTCAATCTGCAAGGCTTCGTGACTTTGCCGGAACAAGTATAGAGATAATGAGATTACTCTTATCTCGAGGAATATTACTTAGAAATCCGCCATTGCTAACGTCACGCCAGCATTGAGCGCAGGTCCCTTGAGCTCTGAAGAAGCTGAGAGGCGGTATGCACACATTTGTGAGCAATATGCCATTCAACAACTTCTTGCTTCTGGGCTACTAGGCAATCTAAGTGATCCTATTGAGTTATATCCCCGTTTCCAGAGTGTTGAATCTGTTTCAACATCTTTGGCGACAGACCCCGTTTGCGAAGCTATAAATAGTAGGTCCCCAACTGTTGTAGAGACATCATCTCGATTATCGACAGGAAATCCCGAGGAAGTCGTGGTTCTAGAGGGTCACAGTACAAGGTATTCGACTCTTGAACCTGTGCAAACGGTGTTCACACCGGAATTTCTTTACAATCCACCGGATCATGTGGTGGAGGAGCAATTTCAGGAGTTACGCCGCATCAGTGGAAAAGCTCATGTCACATAGATCTACTTCTCAACAACCAGAACCCTCTTTCCGACGAGCTCCTCGAATAATCAATCTTCCTCCTCCTCCACCAACAAATATCACAACACCAACACCACCCCCAATATCACCAACACAAACACCGCCACCAATATCATCAACACAAACACCAACACGAACACCGCCAAATACTTCACAAACAACTCATCCCGATCTTAACTCTGACAACCTATGTGACCTATTGCTCGCCACCTTACTTTCCAGGGAACAACATCTCACCATTCATGACCGAAATGTTCTAACCGCCCTTCAACTTCTCCAAACCCACTTAGAACACGAGGCCGCTCATAAACAACAAAATTTGGAGCTGAAAGAGCAATTTGAGCATGAAAAGCAAAACCAAGAACAACGACTCGCTGCCCTGGAAAGGCGAATGAAATTATTCGAAGAAGCTTACCGACCGGCCATGATCTCCAGTCGTCGGGATGATCCAGATTCTCAGGATCCTCCCGAGCGGGAGAACACTGGAGATGGTCTCACTAATCCAGATACAACCATGGCAGGCGAACAAACAGGTGAAGCTGATGTGGTCATGACTAAGGGGGAAGAAATGGAGATGGAAATGAAGAAGGCGTTGATGTTACTGACTCCAGCTCTGATGAGGTCGTGAATCTAGATGAAGATGATGAAGAATCAGAGGAAGAAATTGGTGAATCATCTGATGCCCACAAAGAACGAGCACACTCAAACTCTCCTGAACAACCAAAATTCTCGGGATTTGAGACCTTTGAATCTTTGATGATGTCCCAAGCTTCATTGAAGAGTTTGGCAAAAAGAAGCTTCAAAATGTGGTTAATCAGTTGGCCAACCCTAGCTCACTCGAAATCGTTGAACAACTTTCTAAAGGCTTTGTGGTCCCTAATGTCCCTCCCGAGCAGATCAAAAAGATAAATGAAGGGTACTTCGCTGCAAATGTCCAACAAATAATAGACAGCAGGGAGAAGCCTAAGGAGTGGGTATACAACACAAGATTTCTCGAAGAAAGAGCATACCAAATATTCTCCAAACCCGAGGATTTGAGTGACTTGGATCTCGACCAGATTAAAGCTTTTCGAGCCTATGACCACAGAAACGAGTACTGCCGATTGCTGAAAGAATATGGTCAACCTAAACAAAACAAGTGGTGGAATGATCAGTTCAAGAAAAGGATTATAAAGCTGAAAGGGATCTCATTCACCAACAGTGATCCAAGAGCAGTTTCTCTGGTCAGATTTGAGGTCGTTAGAGAAGACAACTGGTCCTACTTATTCACTGAAGCCCTACTTCACAAGTTAGCTGCTGATGACATCATCTTCATATACAACCTTCTTGTTGACAAATGACTAAATAGTCCAGAAGAGGACAGAGCCTATGATGCCATAAAACGATACATGGATTGTGTGATCAGATACCAGCAAATCCATGACTTTCAATTAGGCCTTGAAAAGATGAAAGAAAAGATCAACCTGAAGCTTCCAAACCAAACAGTCAAGAATGTGAATCTGGATGACTTAAGCATTTGCCACATTTTGGAAAATCCAGAAGGCTTTGTCTTTCAGAATCACCAGAAGAAAAAGATCTTTATTCGCATTGATGAACTCTTCAAATACTCAGATGGAACCCTTCAATTTTGCCTAGATGTTTTAACATTCCTCTTTGAAAATGAAGAAGACAAAGCTCAAGTCAACATTAAACTACCGAAATAGAATCAGAGCTATTAGAGATGTCAGACGCCCAAAACCATTGGAAGGGGTCATTCACATCAAAGAAGGAACTTGGGTGAAATATGAACCAAGTCACACTCTTGGAGCCCACAACGTGCCACCTGTTGATTTCTAAGAAAACATCAAGATCCCTGAAGGTGGTCCGCCCGGTCCCAACTACCACTTCATCCCCAAGAAATACTGGAAAGAGACTTGGAAAGAATACAAGAAGAGAAGCTTCAATGCGTAAGAAAACTTTCACTAAGGGGGAGATTGTTAGACTTACATTATTGTAGTGAATGTTTTGTTTCATTTATAAACAAATGTAATATGTTGAGGGGCCATTAGTGAAAATTAGGCTTTGTATATAAACCCCTCAACCCTATCTATTTTGTAACCTTTTGAGTCATTCTAATCCAAAACAACTTTATCCCACTTTCTCTGTAAAACACACACACACACACACACACACACACAAGGTTCACCATGATTTACGAATTCTTTATGCATTACACAAGTGAACGCTTAAGATCCAAACACCGGTTATAACATCTAACATATTCCATTTACGACCAAGAAATATGTTCATGTTCCTCATCACGAGTCACGACCACATCAGACAACCATATTTTTCTGTAGTCTGGTTTCCTTTCACCATCGAAAGTATATGTTTCTAAGTTTGTCATTGTTTGATTATCTAAAATATATGTAGCAAGTGCGCGCTTGCATGTATTTATAAGGGCGTATAGTATCATTTATTACGTTTGAAAAGAATCAGTGATACAGAGGCAGGTTGGTCCATGAGTGTTTATTGGTATTGCAATTTGTAATATCATCTCATAACCCGATCTTACCCGTTCGTAACCAGTTTTCTTTAATATGATTTATAAACTACGGCTGCAAACGATTCCGTTCTGTTTGGTTAGCATTAAAATTTGATCCATTTTTTCGGATTCGGTTCTTTTTTTACTCCCCGGAACCGAACCGTACTAGGAGGTTACCAACAACTCGATCATTCGAAAAAATTGATTGATTTGGTTCGGTTTTTGATTATTTGTTTGAATAATTAGGGATATGAACTCCAAGAATTGATTATGTGTCTAAGGGGGAACAAAAGGTATGAAAATTCAGATTCAAAGTTAAATCAAAAAGATCAAAGCCTCAACATGCATATATGGTTATTCAAGATGGTTTCTCAACAACATTGTTTTGAAATCTACATTAATTTAAAGTTTAGTGAGTCGTCTTAAAGAATGCTTTCAAAAATGGTTTGAAGATCTTCACAGCATTTCAAAGATATTAACATCATTCAAGCTCGAGCGAGATACAAGATTTGAAGACATTGAAGACACAAACACATTCATTACAAGGGGGAGATTGTTAGAAGAAAAATTATGTAATATCTGTATTTAACCCACTCACTTAGGTGGGGTGGCCACACTACAACAAAAATGACATTCAACAAGGACAAAAGTCCTCACTAAAGGTCAGAAAGTCCTTGTTAAAACTCTACAGCGATGATTGTTAGAATATAAATATAGATATACAGGTTGGATGAAGGTTGGATGACGGTTGTAATATAGCTGTGAATATGGATATGGATATATACAGTAAGAATAGAGATATAGATATACAATGTAACACCCCAACAAGGCGGAATAATGGGATGCCACGAAATGTACAGCTCGACATGGAATTACATAGATACTGCTAAATGAAACAAGATTTTCATTGAAAACCAACTCAAATATTCGAATACAAAACATGATGTCAACAACCATTATATGGTTTACAATGCAAATCTAATGCGTGATTACTAACGCTAAACCCCTCAGGAAGGGTGCCTTCGAGTCTTGTGCTCGCGGTAATGAAAAGTCAATCAAGGAACGCTAACTAAAGCGCATATCCCTGAATTAATCTAACAAAAGATGC
>JAOEHQ010048529.1:0-10159 GCA_025447715.1 Asclepias incarnata
AACCGAAACCCAATGGTTTTAGTTTTTAAAAACCGAATTATAACGGTTTGGTTTTCGGTTTTAGTCAAAAACCGACCCAAACCGAACCGTACTCACCCCTACCAACCGATAATGCAGTGTATAAATAATTTCTCTTGCTCATCTATACATTTCTAGGGATGCACCCGTGGTTGATGGCGGCACGGACCTTTTATCCACTACTTGTATCCATAGATAAATTTTTTACCCATTAAGTTACGGGTACCCATTAGCAGATATGATATTGTATTCATACCCGTAACTCACGGGTATTCATACCCATGTGTATACCTACGAGTTTTAATGCTATATCAAATTTATAAAAGAAATTACTATTTTGACGCATCTAAAGTTTTGATAAGAATTTAGTCGTCATTACATCCATACAAAACATTCATAGAATGAACCTAAAGTCATTTTCGAGACATTAAAATATCTTTTTTGACTCAAATGTATGCAGCTTAACTGGAGTATCTCGTGACCCTTTCCTGCAGGTATTTTATCCTTTAAAAAAAGGAAAAATCAATTATGCAGCGAACCGCATTATTGATAGATGCAGCCACACACACAGATCAAATAGATAATTGATATATTACAAAAATGCCCCCCTAAATTTCAACGCAGCTGCATCAAAAAATGATGCAGTCCGCTGCATCCAAGCTAAGCCCTTAAAAAAATAACTACACTTTAAAATAATTATCAATCACCCTATAAAACATTTTATAAGGTGTAATCATGCTTTTATTAATAACATAATTCTATATTTCTAAATTTCATTTGACCTAAATTTCCACTTATGATGGGTCTATGTGAGTTTTCTCCTCTATATCTTTGGTTGAAAGGAATTTTTCATCGAGGAGTTTAATTGAGGATCTATACTACAAAAGTGCTCTCTAACACAGAACCAATTAAAACAATGTATATTAAATTTCTTGACATTCACAAATAATTCACAACTTTTTTCTTTTTTTTTTTGATCTCATTGACCAACAAAAATGGGTACTAGTGCTGCTTAACCCCAGATGCCGCCCCTTGAAAGGGCAAAATAGTCACAACATGAAACATAAATATTTCTTGCCCTGCAAAACACCATCCACACACACGCCCTCTTTTCAATTCATCTCCTTTGTTTTATATCTCCCTCTGCTCTTCTCATTCCACTTTAAAAAAAAAAAAAAACTCATCCTTTCAATTTCCATCTTATTTCATTAATCAAATCCTCATAATATATTATTTATTCATTATATTAATCTCACATCAAATCTGTATTTTCCTTCCTAAATTATTATTATTATTATTATACTTTCATTCCATGATTCAAATCACAAACCTTTTTTATGTTTCTGAACTTTTAATCTATCACACTTTTTAGATTTAGTTAAGGTTTAGATATCTATATCTATATCTGTAGATACACATATACATAATAGACTGTAACAGAGAGAATGGCGTCACCGGTACCTGCAAAATCACAGCCGCTACACAACTTCTCATTACCGCATCTGAAATGGAAGAACCACCGGACCAACCGGAGCAGATTCGCCGTAGAAACTTCATCATCACCATCGCCGCCACATAGATCTCCGTCTTACGTTCCACGACGGCCGTCACCTCTGCACCGCCAATCTCAATCGGAATCAGAATCTGAACAGCCTGCTGAAAAACCTATCACTACTGAAAAAACAAAACGATCAAATAACAACAACAACAATAAGATCTGTATTCGTTTCCGTAAAAACGACGTCTTACAGGAAGTAAACGAAAACGACGCCGTTCAGTCGTTAGCGACGGAAGAAGATGCCGAATTGTTACCGAAAACGTGGAATCTGAGACCTAGAAGACCGCCGCCGATGAATCAAAAGCAATCTAATAATAATAATAATAAGATCGGTTCCTCGCCATTGCTGGATAATAGAATTACTTATAATAAAAATAGTAATAAAGAAGGATCAGAAGTGAAAAATAACGATCAGAGCAATGCTGTGATGTCTAAAAAGGTTAAGTTTTCAATTGCGCTTTCGCGTGATGAGATCGAAGAAGATATATTTTCGTTAACCGGCTCAAAACCTGCGAGGAGGCCGAAAAAGAGACCGAGGACTGTCCAGAGACAACTTGATGTAAGTTTTTTGTTTCTATTTTCGATATGTAGTTAACTGTACGGATCTTCGGTGCACCCATGATCTGCAGCAGTTAGTATTTGTTTTACTGTATCTATTGGAAATCTGGATTTGATCGCATAGTTATGTTATAACGAGTAGTTTTTAACCTGTATGTTTATTTGTCCAGACATTGTTTCCTGGATTATGGCTGGGTTCGATAACAGCTGATACATATAAAGTATCTGAAGCTCCTCCTACAAAGGTATAAATATAAATATATAATAATATATTTCGTAGATTTCAATTGTTTTGAAGAAATGGGAATGATTTAGTTTGGTAATTGTTGGATGATGCAGGGATAGGCGCAGACGTAAAGTTTAGTTGTTGGATTGGTTGAAAGGTCCACCGGGGAGCTTTTCGTCCAAGGTATTATGGGAGAACCTTAACTTTTGTATAGATGAGAGATTTTATTAAGATGGAGAATAATAATTCATCTTTCTTGTTTTGGTTCTCGTTTAATTTATCTATATCTATCTTTTGATGACCATAAATTAATGAAAATGAATTCCCGAAGCCAAGTTTTGCCATCAAGTTTTTTTTTTTTTTTTTAAATTTTATAAAGTTATAATAATAAGTGAATGTACATATATAAAGTGAATGTATTTGAATTTTGAAGCTTGATTAGATTTCAGGCTTTGTTGTCGATCTTCCCTTCACTTGTTTTTCTTCGTCTTACATTATGAATGTTTAATTGTTTAATGACGTGTGTGGGATTGTTTATTTGTTTATATGAAAATGTTTATGGAAAATGATATATTTTTCTAAAAAATAAGCCTAATAATATTTCTACCAACCGATTATGACACTTGGTAAAATAAAAAAATGAAATTAATACCGTCGTATAATTGAATTGTTAAGAGAATGATTAAGCTGATTTTTTATGAGGATAAAAATCCACTTGTTTCACATAAAGAAGATGCAACTCCATTTTTAATATTATAAAACACACTTGACACAAATCTTTCGAGTTGTCCGTTGGATATTGTAGAAATTAAGTTGGATCTTTTTACCCTCAATTCAATTCAATTCAATTAATGAAAAGTTGAGAACAATAAGTTGAAATACAACGTTAATGGTGGTGGACAAAATGGTTGATCTTCCTCTCATCATGTGGGTTGCCCACTTGACATCAAAGTTTTCTTCCCGTAATGTACTTCTTATATAGATTTGGATAGAGGTTTCTAGACCTTAATAAAAAAGATATTTAAAACAGTGGATGGTTTGATTTGGTCTCAACCTAGCTAAACCACCTTTCCGAATAGTCCCCCAATAGGTTCCTGTTTTCTCTCAAATTAAGCATATCCTGTGATTCTAAAGTTTTAAAATCTAAGTTCTCTCTTTCTTAAAGTTTCTAAACAACTCTCGTACGTCTGATAAATAAAAAGTAAATAATAATAATAATAATAACAAGAAAGTAACTAGTCATTCTAACCATGCGTTGCCGCGGAACACAGTTTTTACACAACAAAGTTTTGGATACAAACATGATAAAAACTATGTTTTATGTTTAAGATTGTTGTGCCAATTGTATAAAAAAAATAGTAACTACATGAATGTTGGTGTCAAACAATGAAAATGAAAACTTTCGTGGTGGCAAAAATTAAAAGGTAAAAACTTTTGGGGTAAAAATGAAAAGAGCCAAAATTACTATTCAATAAATAGTAACTTTTGGAATACACGTTGTTACGGATTTCTGTTTTCCTAACCCAAAAAATAATTGACCAATAAATAGTTATATTAACAAAACAAAAAATCAATATAAGATTCATGTAGAAAAATGGTTATATTAACAAACAATTTTCAATACAAATAAAAAAGCACGAAGCAAAAGAGCGTTGTATCAATTGTATAAAAAATAATAACTAAATGAATGTTAAAAGTTTGGTGTGAAAAAATGAGAATGAAAACTTTCACGGGGGACAAAAATTAAAATGTAGAAACTTTTGGAATAAAAATGAAAAGAGCCAAAGATTACTATTCAACGAATAGTAACTTTTGGGTGGCACGTTGTCGCGAGTATATGTTTTCCTAACCTAAAAAGTAGTTGACCAATAATACAATGGTTATATTAACAAAAAATTTGTCAATATAAGTAAGAAGTATGTAGCAAAATGGTTATATTAACAAATAATTTTTCAATATAAATAAAAAACATGTAACAAAAGTGCATTGTATCAATTGTATAAAAATAATAACTAAAAGGAATGTTAAAACTTAAAAGTTCGATGTAAAAAAAAATGAGAATGAAAACTTTCGTGAGTGCAGAAATTTAAAGATAGAAATTTTTGGAATAAAAATGAAAATAGTCAAAGAATACTATTCAATAAATAGTAACTTTTTGTAGACACGTTTGTTACGAGTATATGTTTTTCTAACCTAAAAATAGTTAACCAATAATATAATGATAAATAAGAAACATGTAGCAAAATGGTTAATATTATATATAACGAAGGAAAATAATCAAACCCAATTGTTTAAAAAAAAAAGTCAAAAATAAGAATCGTAAAGTTGTAAAGTTCGGGGGTGAGAAAGAAAAAGAAACAAACCAAAGAAAAATCCGTGTGTGAGGTGGGGGTGGGGGGTGGGGGGTGGGTAAAGCTGTAAATGTGTGAAAGTTGTTTGATAAAAATTGAAAAAGAAAACTTTGATGGGGGGCAAAAGTTAAAAGAAAAAAACTTTAGGGGGTAAAAATGAAAATAGACAATAGTTAAACAGTACCTCATGCATATAAAGTTGTACTATGAAGTTGCATTTTAGTGTATAATAGAAAAGGTACCTATGCTATGCATGGTAGTGAAAACAATGATAATAGACGTTAATTTATTATTTTTTAATTGAGTGTATAATAGAAAAGAGTCGAATAAAATTGTTTTTATTGAGTTGATTAAGAAATAATATTTGTTAAATTATAATTTACCTTAATTAATTAGCACTTAAAATTTTTAAAAATTAAGATCTTCTCTTATGTTTTATATGTATAGATGTATAGATATAAGGTGGTGATATTCGTACTACAAAAATTGATAGATTTACTACAACTGTGAATTAAACACTTGTACAGTATGCTATATAATTTGTACTAGGTGGTAAATCTATCAATATTTATGGTACTAATATTACCACTCATAGATATATAATTTTTGACGGTTTCACTAAAGAAAAGTAAACCCTTGATGACTCATTAAATAAGCATGTATATGTTTAGGAAATGATATATCATTCTACAAAATCTTCTAAATAATCATTCTAATGATATGATCATTACATTTGGTATATGAGATATATATGTATTTTTCAAAAAAATAAAACAAACAAGTCCTAAAACAAACAATTTCACGTAGTTTAGTGGTTTAATATGAGTCGGTCTATTAAGCGTCACAAACATTTACCACGTAAGGTTCTTGACTTGATTCTCTAGTTATATGGATTGAAACATCAACCTCACATTTTGTTAAAACTATCTAAAAAATGGTTTTTACGGCATTTACAACGATGAATCTTTTAAAGATCAACAAATGTGTCATATCATATCAAATTATTAATTCATAAACCTTTTCAAGTTATAAATCTATTCTCTATCAATGAAATAAAATAAGCTTTATAGATGAACAGGATTAAGGATATTAATCTATACTACATAAATAAATATTTGGGAGAGTCTTCCTATAATACCCCTATTAAGAAATAGAAATATTTTTGGTCAATTATTTCCCTCTTTAAAAATTTTACCAACAAATAAAAAATACAATTAAATATACACATGTGTCCGATGACCCATAGTTTGCGGTCGGTAAAGCCGGCCGCTAGCCACCATTATCCATAGTTGTATGTACTAACTAAAGTTTATAAAAAAAAATTTTAATTTTAATTTACACCAAAATTTAAATGTTTTTGAGAAACCATCAACCGTCACATTAGACGGATACTATTATAATTAACATATTAAAAATAAGAATATGTTAAAAGGATTTTAGAAAGTTTCAAGAACATAGACTCCTTCATGTCACATAGGCATAACACACATCTCAATAAGTCAGTAGCTTGATAAAAATACGTACTTACTAAAACTTGAAGATTTTTCAAATAACTTATTGAATATGCTCTTATATCAACAAATTGTGATGTTCTTTTTTAACAATCTGCAACCCGATTTTGGCAAGTTTATGGCAAACATTAATTACTTCAAACAATTTATGAAATGCAAAAGAGAAAATGAGATTAAATAATTCATTTCAAATCGCCAACTCTCAACAAGATAACTAACTGAAAAAGATTTTGGCTAATTATATCTCTTATTACTATGATTAATACGTTAAAAACTGTTATACATAAAAATAATCATTCCTTAAGTATTACAAGATCAACAAGTTTTTGTGTTAAACACGAAGGGCCATGGTTTGTAAAATCCATAAATAAAATCAATGTCTTAGGGTAGTGTCAACAATACCATCATCATCCCTAAATTCTCACTGTCACATCATCGTCACATCATTTATTTATTTAAGAATTTATCCGGAACACAACCCTACCAACAATACAAGCATTCTCTCCAAATTCTAAAATATTATACTATATTTACACAATCCATACACACACACGAACTCACACTCAAGCTCGTTCTCTACACGCCATGGTATTTAAAATTTGACAAGAACACGGGCGGTGCCAACGGCGTTCTTACGCTAGAACGGCTCCCATGCCACCACCGTTGGCACCACCCTTAACATCACAAAGTGAAATCATACCCGAAGTTGTTTGAATAACCAAAACAATATGGTAAAATTACACTAAAAAGGTTAGCATATCAACACCACATTGAAACCACATTCAACTTAGTTTTTTTAATTTAACAATCATGCTAAAAGTTGAACTTTACAAAACACTAAAAAATAAACCTCGTCATTTTCACATTGTGGTCACACACAAGCCAATAACCATGTCGGACCCCTAACGGGCCACATGTGTGACCTGACGTGGTTTTTGGTTCCACATTGGCCATATTAGCTCCCCTTACGCTTACTTTTAGTGGAACAAAATAAAGTGAACAAGAAATTAAGGATTGTTTGCTTTAAATTCAATTTCTGAGTTATATTTTGTTGGACTCAAAGATAATCTCATACTTACTTCTTTGTAAGATTGTGTTAATAACTTGAGCTTAGGCTATACGGAGCATGGCGTGCTCCTCCCATGGGGCACCCAAAAAAATGAGTGGAACGCCTATGGAACGCCTGCTACAGTACCCTTGGGGGCGTTCCAGGCCTTGAAATGTGTTGATCCGTTCTATTTGAGACGCTCCATTTTTTTTTTTCTTCCCCAACGGATACTTTAGTAATAATATATTAAAGTTTTATTTAATTAAGGGTATAAAATAAAATAAATGGTGGGTCCCTAGAGGGGCGTTCCAAGAAAACCTTGCTCCAGAAAAAATTGAAAGAATGCCCCCATTGATAACTAGGCGTCATATGTCGAATGATGGTGAGTTTGGGGCTTCCTGCTCCTGATAATCTTAAGTGAAAACCTTTTTTTTCTTTCTTTTTTACAACAAAGCCTAATAAATACATCAAATATTCTACTAAACTATTGAACTTAAGACCTTCATACCAAGAGGCTAATCCTCCGTCAAATAAGCTAACTCACATTAGCAAGTCAAAATCTGTCTTTAATACGTGTTCTTTCTAACCATAAAAGGTTTTCTCTTAAAACTATCTAATTTTTATAACAATTGTTGACTTGAATCTGTAACCGATAGGCATAATTTTGTTACACCACCAAATTTTTAAAGATAAAAAGATCCTCTGGATGTCAAATTAGACAATCTTCGAAGGTCAAAATTCAAACTTGATTTTTGAATTTTGACATTTGATTTTAATCCAAAGGTTAAGGATACTTTAATTTAACTAGTCAGGTTAAATCAACTTTAGAGGATCCCTATTCAATTTTTACATCTAAAGATTAACTTAAAAATCTTATTAAAATCACAAGATGATGACATGTGGATTTCATTAAATCTCTTTCCTAATTTTATCATTTGATTTTCTCACATGTCAATCATTATTTGCGTGTACAATTTATTTTTATTTTTTTGGACAGGTGTGTACAATATATGAATAAGCTTGTTATCAACGGGTTTTTTTTTCTTTTTCATTCGCCCTAAATTAAGATCGTTTTACTATTTAATCTACGTTTCAAATGGATGTTGAAACAACATAAAAAGGGCAAATATAAAAAGTTTTTTTTGTTTGGGTTTCGGGAATCACGAGTCATTTTTTTACTCAAGTGTAGCGGCATAATCGGGTTTTTTGCCCGTGGTCGGTTCCAGCCATTTCCCTGACTATCTTTAAAGTATTTGTCTAGGATAAAATTCAAATTTGAAACTCAAAATTTTGTTAAAATTCCTATGAATCTTGGACCCATATGTAGGCCTGTAAATGAACCGAACGAATACGAAGGAGACCTTGTTCATGTTCGTTCGTTTAACTTAACGAACGGTTCATGAACGGATAAACGAAAATAAAGTGGTGTTCGTGTTTATTCATTAAGAATATCGGCTTGTTCATGTTCGTTCGTGTCATGAACAAATGTTCACGAATATAAACGAACGAACACAAACAAACGAACATTAATGAACAAACATATAGTTATAAGTATTATAATTCAAATTCAATATTACAAAATAAGCAAAAAGAAATCAAATATAAAACTTACTAATCTTTTATATAAATAAACGAGGATTGTTTCTAGAAACTTTTTTATGAAAAATAGCGACGTGGCAAACAAGGCCTCTTTCCTATTCATAGTTTCTAGAGACTCTGACGTCATTAGTTTTTTTCCAACAACTCCCTTTTCCCCAAAGACCCAAACCCTCTTCCTAATCATAATACAAAAAAATAAATAAAAAAAAAAACCCCGCAGGTTTTCTATCAAGACAATGGGATATTCAACAGGTTCGAAACTGATTTCTGGTAAAGTACAACTTTACGCCTAATTTTATTTCTTAATTTATTTAATTGGTTTTTCACAATTTAATTGCTTTTTCACAGTCGATTTCTTTAATTACTTTCATATCAAATCGGGATATTTGATGTATCCTATGGGGTACGGATTATTTCTTTCTGTAGCTTGGAGGTGTCGTGTGGTATTCTTTTCGAATCTTGATACGTTTTTCATGCTCTTCTGTTTTGTTAATCTCTTCAAAATACCCATTACAACAACTCACTAATTTATGTCATGAATATGTATGTGTCTTTTTTTTTCTTTTTTTTCTTTTTACCTTTTCAACTATGTCATATGCATTTTATGGTACTTTAATTTATGATAAATCAAAATTTTACTTTTTTCTTGAAGATCACAGAGGTTGGTTTATTATCCCATCTTTGTTTTCTTCCATGTTATAATACTCAAACAGCTACATGACCAGTGTAATCATAATAAAAAACACCCCCATAGTGTAGTTGTTGTTGTAGATGAACCCTGTGAATCTTTGTTTTCGTGTGTGCTCCTTATTTTGTATACGGTATAGACAATTTTATTGGTTTTTCACAGTCGATGTCTTTATTTATTTTCTTTAGTAATCGGGATAGTCGTTTTGGCGGTGAACCAGGTCCCTTGCAAGTGGATACGTTGTCGGTTGATTTCATTAAGTATGCATTAAGATGGTAAATTTCAAGAATAGGGGTTTAAGGGTTATGAAAAAGGTTATGGTAGAATTGAAAGTTATGTGGTCACTTGAGGAATTTCCAGATGTTAGTGACCAGCCAACAGTTTCGCGAGTCGATATGGAGGAAAGAATCCAGAAGTTAGCAAAGTGGTAACTGATATTGATGAATTATGATTACTTATACATAGATATATAATGCTTTTCATTGGTTGAGTGTTATGTAGTTTTGAATAGTTATGTTTTGTAGGGATGGTTGGAAGTGTCAGTAAGGTATTTTAACTTTGAATAGATTTGCAGATTTTTCAAGCATAAGGCTTTTCCAGAT
>JAOEHQ010048530.1:0-10158 GCA_025447715.1 Asclepias incarnata
GAATAACAAACATGTCAAAGTATATTACTATATTTATTTATTTTCTCCCCCTTCAAAAAAAAAAAAGGTCCAATATAACTTTTATGAGGTTACTAATAGGCCTTTAGCCCAACTGTAGTAAACTATAAATACCACGTTAAAGGGAAAGGAAAGGAAGATGTTGGTTACAAAATATAAGGCAATCAGAGCAGCAAAGAACTTGATGAATTAGCTACCAAAAGAAAAGAAAAAAACAAAAAAAGGAGAATAAATCATCTCCATTGATGAAAATAACAATAACAATATACAACAAACTTTAAGTGTAAATCTATATAAATGACACCCCGACTCAAATGGGCAAAATACCTTAAAAGTATGGTTCATGTCATTCGAAAATGCACTGGTGGGAGTTAAAAGTCTCATTTGAGAGTAACTCAACCATGCACTGCTCCAGCCTATTGGCTCCTGGACCAGGTTTCAAAACATCGGCATCGCCCCAAATTGCACAAGCTTCTTCCTTAGAGTCACCTAAACACCAGCCACCTGGAACCGGTTTGCCCTGAACACGGTTCAATAGCTCTTGGTCAATACGGTCAAGAACTGGATCATCAGGAAGAAATGGAGAAGCAAAAGCTGAACCACTGTTTGTGAGGTCATTAAAGTCGTCCGAGTGGAGTGTCCTTGGTTCGTATTTGGTCTCATATGCAGAATATTGCAAATTGTGGTTAACAATTGTTTTGTTTAATCGAGGCGAATTACATAGAACAGTTGGAAAGTATACAGATTGGGATGAAAGACTGTTAGATAAGTACATAAGTAAGGTCCGGGGTAAGTTTTCAGTTCCTAAGATGCAATACTCCACAAACTTGCGGCTCAAAATAGATGTTGGTGAACCTGCAGTAAAAATAAAACATTTGTCATCAACGGATTAATTTGTACTTCAAACATATCAGTGTAATAATGGCAAGTATATATTCAAGAACACTTTGATACGTGAGTATGTCTTGATATGAGGAAATGGAGTAGACAACAGAAACTTGGAAACCCTCCATAGTCACCCATTCTCATTCCCCTTGCTATTAAACACATACCATGTCGACTCCGAACTGCCAACCAAATGCCACTTTAACTCTTATTTGAGTACTTTTACGTCAAAAACTGGGGTTTATAGTAGATCTTTGCGTGCAAATACTTCTTAGTACAACATGACTATAAAAACCAACCTATATCGAGACAATTTACACTTTCTTAACTAATCGCAACGTCCTTATGCTATCTCCAATCATTTCCATTTCTACATCTCCAAAATTGCAAAAAATAAAGCATCCATTAAAAATATGCCCCCCTTCAAAAGTTTTCACCTCCAACCATATACTCCAAAACTCTTGACGCCAAAAAAATTTACACGAACTTAATTCATCTTTGTACAACATTTTGATTTAACTAAACTGATAATTCAATTAAATAACTAGTAACAAACTATATGTTATAGTAACTAATGGGTTATATAAAAACAAAAATATACATTAAAATGCGAAACTAACTTTTTTGAAGGAATGAATAGTGATACTCCATATTTGGAGTAAATATTGGCTCCTCCAAAACATTCTTCAAATATGAAGCAAAGGTTGGAGAAGATATATGATACTCCGAACTTTCAGACTTGGAGATTTTAATTATTTTAGAGTATGCATTGGAGATAGTGTCTACGAGTAAAGCTATTTTTATAGATGATTTTCTTTTAGTCCCGTTCATCATAGGGGATTAGTGCAATTTCATAGTGTTTTAAATGAATTAGATAATCAGATAATCAAACACTTAGTCCTTACCATTTTCTCCAAATCTGATTATTTTGACCCTAATAACTAAAAGACCAAAATTATAAGCAGTTTTTGACAAACACTTCAAACTGATTATTGTTAATTCAAGTCTCAATAATGAACTTAAATGCACATCTAAACACCTTAAATAAGACCTCAGATCTCTTGGAGTCTCGGGGTTGTTATCCTTTGCTACTTCGATATCCTTCAATGAATCTCGAACAGTATAGGAGCTATGCTCATGTCATCAGGGGATGTATCTTTCAAACTGATATAAGATTTAGCAAGTCTAATTCTTGTTTTTCACCTAACCTCTAAAGTTCACTCATCTCTACATCTCATATCTTGACTTTTTAGTAATTAGTATATTACCAGGACTAGCAGAACCAATGGTTACTAAGTTTCTACATAGTACATACACACATAGGGCAAGGAAAGAACCTTAGAAGTCTACGAGAGCAACACAAATAACAGATTATTAAGATGGTAAAACTTGTTATCACAAATATCATGAGGCTCACATCATATCTGTTTGCTACCACGCAGTAGGTTTTCCCTAGATCCAGATGGCAATACATGTTTTAACTATTAATTATACGATAATTCATGAAAAAATTTAGTTAAGCAAGCCACCCAGATCACAATAAGAACTAAAGAAGCATAATGCACACAATTTGATATCACAAAGGTTTCATTAAATAAAATTATTAGTAGCATACTAAAAGCATAGAGAATGTAACAGTAAACTGCTAGAACTGAATACTTTCCTGTGAATAGCCGGTATGCATCTGGTAACGGCCGTCTTTGGGTGCCATAAAAGATCTCACTCTGTTCAGCAAGATATAGCCCTGGGTCAACGACCACTGGTTTCAAAATCCGCGACCTACAAAGAATGAACATACGAATCATAAAACTCATTAATAGCTACTCAACTTCCCATGCAAAAATAATACGTAAAAGTAACATTGCCGTACTCTTTCCAGCCGATATAGCTGATGTGATTCACAAAGTTGAGATCTTTAGGCAGGTATGATAGAATATGAAGAAGATCTACAAAACAAAACAAAAAAAAGCAAGGTAAATGCAAGATTATTAAGCAAATAATATACAACAAAATCCCATTTAATCCAACTTCATCCAACCAAGATCAATAAGTAGTATTGAAAATCAAAAGATTGAAATGTAGTTAAGGGCATTCGTGAAGGAACTCTAAAACCAACAAATATCGCACAATAGAAAAACTAACATTATGAGTATAGACCAACAGGCTCGCAGAGTAAAACAAATTCAAAAAAGATACTTTTAAACAACAATGTGAATACAACCTAGAACAAGAAGTCTTAAATCCAAATTGATTGTGAAATGGAACTCATGAGGGGCTCTAAAGACACAAAATTATACAAATGCAAGATGAACATTTCATGAAAAAGCTTCAAAAGTCAACAAAACCTAATTATAAACCAGTAAACGGATCGGGGAAGAAATGGAACACATTAGGGGCTCTAAGGACACACAAAAATATACTAATGCAAGATGAACATTTCATGAAAAGCTTAAAAAATCAACAAAACATAATTATAAACGGGTAAACAAATAAGTTCAGGCTACACGGGAAAGGCGACTCAGATGTACACAGGCTAACCGGTATATCCCCGTGGCCATTTCCCAACTTTTTCCATGGCCACCCCCAAGATGTTTACCTAGTGAAATTCGAACCGGAGACCTCGTGTGAGGCCTAACCACTATATGCCTTGGGACTAGTCGCTGGAGGACTGGTAATGGGTCGGTAATCCTTATACAATTGTCACTTTACAATGTTACAAACCCTAGAATCAATGATATTGAACAGTCATCAAGAGTATACAAAAAGTGTTGACAAACATATTTTATTTAATAAACATAAAAAAAAAAATGTACAGATAAGAAAAGAAAGTACCATCTTGAGTAACAAGGGGATAATCAGAAGGAGAAAGATTAATAAACCAATCCCAATCAGAAGAAAGCTTCAACAAAATAGCAGCACCATGTAATGTTGATGATATTGTTGAACACCCTTTTGCTGATACTATATCTGCTTTCCCAATCACGTTCACATTTTGTGCCGCCCAAAATACCCCTATTGATTGTACTTTCAGTGCTAACAAGTCACGTTCTTTTTGAGGGGCAGAACGGTCAAGATGTAATAAATACTGGTTTCTTGGATGGTAAACAGCCAACAGCAGCCGGAGGATTCGACCCGAATCGTTTGAGGATCCGGATATGAAATATGCGATGGTGGGTGATGCAGGTGGTGATGGGTCAGTTGTTTTGTTGTTGATGAATAGGAGTTGGTGGTTGTGATATTGGGCGGTGGATTGACGGTGGGGGAATAGATATGGGTTGGAGAACGACGGCGGAGGCGGCGTAGATGGGAACGGAGAAAAGAAAAAAAGAAGGAAAAAGATGGTGGTTATTGTTAAGATGGTGTAGATTGTGGTGGTTGTGGTGGTGGTTGTTGGTGGTGGTGATGGGTTTTGCATATCTTTAAAAAAAAGAAATGAATCTTTGGTGTGTTTAGAGATGGTGGTTTACGGTGGTGTGTGTGGCGGTCGGAGGTGGTGTGATGTTATTGTAGTGACAAGAATGTTGTTGATACTGTGAATCGTCCGCCCGCATTCTTTGAGAGAGTGTTTGATTTAATTTAATTTAATTTAATTTAATTGTTTGGTTGTTTGAAATTTAATAGTCTAGTAAGTATGTGACTTCGATACGTTCAATTCATTTGGTTGGTGTGTGTGTGTGTGAATGTGTTTGTCTAGATTTGAATGGTTACCTAATGAAAACGTTACCTTATTTAAATGCTACAAATGAAAGTTAGTTTACTCGACTCCTCTATCTTCTTAATCTAAAAGTTAAAAACTTTTGCGGTTAAAAAAAAAAGTACTTTAATTACGATTAATTTTATTTGCATTTAATTTGATAATAATACTATATATTATAGTTAACATGAGAAAATTGAACGAATTCAATACTGAACGAATTCAATACTAAACGAATAACCGCGCGATGCGGCGGTGATGGTGTTGGTAACGGCGGCGTGGTAATGTCGGCGATAGGTGGTGGTGGTGGTGTAACATCCTAAATAATTTAAGGTAATAAAATAATTTACTTTTATAGTTTTATTTTTAAAATAAGTTCCTAGTATTTACTTTTGAGATATGGTATTTAATTGGTTGAAACTTTAATGGATAGCGGGTATAATACCCACTTAAAATTGATTAAGGTCGTGGCACCTTGTGAAGATGCCAGCTTCCTCCCATATTGATGAATCATCCTTCCACATTCAAATTCATTTTCTTTCTCATCTTCATTTCTCAATTTAATTCCTACAGTCTCAAGAATTTCTATCACTTGATCCATCATACAATTTCAGTAATATCATTCAAGAAATTCTAGTAATATCAAGTGAGAGTTTTGGTGTGTGTGAGTGTGCGGGTCGACACTCATAAGAAGGAAAGAAAAGATTTTGGTGATTCCATCTTATTATTAGTAGTTCAATTCAAGGTAATATCATTTCCCTAATTCTACTTGAAATTCTAGGGTTCTTAGGATTAATTCAAGGTAATATCATTTCCCTAACTCTACTTAGAAATTGTTGAGTGTTGAGCTTAAGTATTTGGCCATTTAGTGACCATGCATTGTTGCTAGTATTGGTTTCCAGCCTTCCCATAAATATATAATGTTATTGTTATTGAGTTGGATATGATTGGTAATAAAGTAATTGAATATGGTCAAGTATGAGAAATGGCATTTTGACCATTGTGGTGTTACCACATTTTATGCATGATTAATGAAATGAGAATTTGTAAAGATTAATCAACTCAATAACAATATAGGATGAAATGGGTTCAAGGAAAACTAGTGGTGATGGCTAGATAGCCTTGTATATGTTGATGGCCTTATATGTGTATTTTGGTTATTGCTAGGTTGAAAGCAATATTGTATTGTGTTGTTTTGGCTATCTTGATTGTGATTGTTGCATTGGAGGTGAGTATTCTTGCATACATCTATTTATGTGTTGGGTCAATTACAAGTACGGGTGCAACCCAAGGCTTGTAGTTGATTCGGCTTAGGCCTAATTGGTGGTCATTCTTGATAATCATGTGTATGTACAACGTAGTGATATTGTTATTATTATATGGATCCATATGTGTGAAAATATGTTAAGGTGAGCATGCAAGAGATGGTATGACGGTACCATAGGCTACATGCGACAGACCATACCGGTTGTCCTCCAATGTATGTATAAATGTATGCAATTATATTCGCTAAGCGTTGGCTTACGTTTTAGTGTTTCCCTTTTCTTTAGGTGGTTCCGAAAATAGGAACAAGGATAGTGCTTGATTGAAGTGCAAGTAAACTTGGAAGGTATATTGACCATTTTGAAGAATGGTATTTTGGTGGATAGACGAAATGGACCTTGTAACCTTGGCTCATGGTATAAATTGGTGTCATATTGTACATTTTGTGTATGTAAGTCTTGAGTCAAGTATTTTGTAAACTTGTGTTAAGTATGAATTTGGCGTTGGTCATTTTGGATAATTTGGCGGGTAAGTGACCCGTTAGTCGTGGAAATGTAAATTTTGAATGGTATTATGTAATAAAAGTTTTCTAACGGTAATTTATACGTTTTCTCATGTCAATTGTCCAGTTTTGATGTCGAAACGTTATGGTTTGGTTGGACATGAGGTCAGGTCTGATAAACAGGTCACAAAGGCATTTCTGGTAAGGATCGCGTTGTGAGGCCTTAAGCTCGCGTCGCGAATTGAGTGAATTTTCGAGTCACTTTTGATCAGAAAGAAAACTCGAGTCGCGAGTTCTTTTCCTCGCGCCGCGATGGAGTACTTGTGCGTGTTCGCGCCGCGACTAGTGTTGGTCGCGTCGCGAGGGTCGGATTAAAAAAAAAATATTCTTGCTTTGGTCGAGTCGTTTCAGGTGGCGACTGGTGGTGGTGACGATGGCAAGTAGTGTAGGCTATTGATGTAAAAGTTATTGATGTAAAGGGGGTAGTGTAGTTATTTTAGAAGTTAAGGGTTTCATGTTGTAAATTAATTTCATTAAGGGTATTATAGATATATTAAGTGGAGATTTTGAATTAATAAGTAAAGAGGAGGGTATTTTGGGTAGTTCAAAGTTATAATTTGAGGAAAAAAGGAGGGGGGGTTGATGCTTTATTTAGTAGTACTAGACTGGTGCCCGCGCGTTGCGGCGGCAATGATCATAACGGCGGCGGTGTGGTAGTGGCGGTAACGGGTGGCGGCGGAAATGGGTGGTGATGACGGTGCCGACGGCGGTGGTATGATTATTGATGTAAATGTAATTGATATAAAAGAGGATAATGTATTTATTTTAGGAGTTGAATGATAGATGTTGTAAATTATTTCATTAAGGGTATTTTAGGTATATTGGTTAATTATAAAAAGAAAGCTTTTGAAATTAAAGGGTAATTTGGGTATTTTAAAGATAGAAAGTTGAAAAAGGGGGGCCGGAGAGGGGTTGCTCTTTTATATAGTAGTATAGATGACAGGTCTCTATGTAAAGTATAGAGACCGGTTGTCAACCGGTCTCTATATGGGAGACCACTAAGCAAAAAGACCGGTTGTATACCCTCCATAACCGGTCTTTATATGTTTTTTTGTACTAGTGTTTACTTGATATTCAAATGAGCCTAGAATATGAAAGAAAACAGATATAAAATGATCTCTTGGTTATGAACAAATTCCTTAGCTAACCTTAAAATTGGCTGTAAACATTCAAATATATAGATAAATGGTTTATTTACTTAAAAAACTCAAATATGTAAGTCAAAACCAAATTTTAAAGGCAAGTTAGCATTTTTGTTTGTCACCTAAGATTGATGATGAATTAGCATAGTTGGATTGAGTTCAAGCAGGATAGAGATCGACATCTTTACTAAATTATAGATAGAGATAAACAGGTAAATGAATTAGGTTTTTCCTGTTCAAATTATTTGTGGATGACGGTATTTTTTACTCAGATATATGAGGTCTAAACAGAGTATTCATGTGGTCGTTTTCGAACAATTTCTCTATTTGGATCACCTAGAAATGACAACCCACATATGAAGAAATGTTAGAAGATATTTTAGTTGAACAGCCAAATTTGCAATTGCCACGGTATGAATACAGAGTGTGAAGGAGGACTAACATGGTGTCTAAATAACTAAATCTTTAAACTTGTGTGTGGATTATATTAACTAGAAATCTACCTGCGCGATGCGCAACGGTAGATGGTTTATAGAATAATATTAGTAAAAAAATTTTTTATAAATAAATAAAATTTTTTTTTATCGACTACGGATGGCGACAGCCAGCTTTGTCGATCGTCGACATAAGACCATGATCGATGGTGGTGTTCAAAAAAAATAGTTTATTGATTTTTGTTAATAGTTTAGTTTATTGTATGTTAATTAAGTTGTCAAATAAATAGTTGTTGGATTAAATGGTTTCCATATATAAAAAAGTTCTTAAAAATTTATAAACATTAAGACACATGACTCTTCCTTTATAATACTAGAAGATTACCCGAGCAATGCGGCGGCGAGACGTGAGTGGCAATCGACAATGGTGGTGACGAGATGAGGGTATTGTAGATATTTTAAAGGATAAGGGTATTGTGGATATTTTAGGTGATGTTATTGAAATGGTAATATGGATATTTTAGAGAATTGGGTGATAGAATAATAATAGATGACAGTGGTAAAATAAGTATATTAAGTTCTTTTTATAATGTATTATAAAAATAATATATCATTAATTAATATATAAATCATACAGATATTAAATAATAAGACATTAAATAATAGACATTATGATATGATAAATAAGAAAATGTTGAAAAAAATTTAAATTTTAAGACTTTAAGTCATTTGCTTTATAAAATAGTATAAATAAGTATAGATAAATGATAATAATGATAATAATAATATATAAATGAAATTACCAAAACTGAAAAAGAATTTATACACTTTAGCAATTGTAATCCAAAAGGAATAATAAAGAATAAACACAGTCACACAACCAAACAAACAGAATAAACTTGGGTAAAAAGAACTAGTTATTCAATTATGGAAAATATCTCTGTAACTAATTTCTTTAATAGTTTGCATTAATAAGGTTTCTATTCTATATAAAGGCATGTGGTCTCTTGCATACAATGTACCCAAAGCAAACACAACAACAAAACCAATACTTTTGGCCCCTCAGCTCGCCTTAATTATATTACCTTGCATATATATAGCTTCACCCAAAAATGGCATACAGAAAGACAACTGATCATCTTGTCGATATTGGGAAAGAATCGTTTGATGATATAGATAAGATGTACCCACGTGGACGTAATAATGTTGCAACTGCTCCATCAACTAGAATTACGCAGCAGGTAAACTATCACAAGTACCAGAATCAGCAGCAGTATCAGCCCCAACCGACTTATGTGGTTTATCATCGTGCTCCAGTAGCTGCCACGACGGCTCAGACTAGGGTGATAACCAGTAATGAGGCTGCCATGATGTATGATGGGGCTGTGTATATGGAGTATCCTAAAAAGAAGCCTGCTGCTCAGCTCGTAAAGGTTTCTTTTTTTAAACAGTTTTAATTAGCTCTATGCTTAATTATATACGAGTATTTATGTAAAAGCTTGTGTACGTATTATTATGGATTCCATCCCTTGCCAGTATAATTGGTTTAACGTGGATTTGCCAAAAATGTAAAAACTATGCGATTAGCATATGATAATACGACTTGTGGTTTTCTAATAACTTGATCGTGTTTTCTTTCAACACGTACTAATCTCTTTCTTTGTTTGAACTCGTAACAAATCTATTGAACAGGGAATTGAAGGTTATATATATAAATATATATATATTAGTTTCTATCCACGAAAGAAAAAAAATATTCAGGAAATGATTATATGATGATGAGGGAATTGAATAAAACAAGGAGTTAATGACTAATCCGAAGAACACCGAATGAAGATATATATTAAGGTGGCAAAGAATTGGATATATTCAGAAAAAGCTAGGCTAAAGTGAGAAAAATAAATAGCTCCTGTACGTACAATCACATGAAATCTACAAGTCAAAGCATGCCAAGTTTCTAGCTAGCTAGGCAGATATCAGGAAAACGAGAGCAACAAATTAATATTAACACAAGTCACAAGACCATATACGTGCAAACAAATTAAAGGGCGAAAGAAAGAATCAAATAGTAGTTAACGTAAGGGGGGAGGGTGTGCCCCTCGGTTTCGTTTGGTTTGGATGTCGGTTTCCCTTGCACACCATACCGTCCCACACGGTTTC
>JAOEHQ010048531.1:0-10157 GCA_025447715.1 Asclepias incarnata
TCCTTCTAGAGCACATGGGAAACACATCTATCCCACTCTAGGACAATCATCGCCACCTTAGGCTCGCTAAGAGCTTGGTAGGTTTGCACTGAATATTCAGGAGTTGCGATAATTGTCACGGTTAAATCCGTATCGTCACTGGGCCTGTCATTTCATGCTCAAACAAAGTATATGAGGTTTTTTCCCTAAATTTCCTGGTTAGGTTCTTTACATGTCCGGACCCAAATCAAACGTTAAAAAAAAAATACTTTATACTTAGAATTCCTTGAAAAAGCTCTAAATCAAAGTTTTTCATTTCCAGATTGTCCACCGTCCATAAGTAAATATTACTTAACACTTATCTATACTCCCTATTAAAAGGGGAACCCACCCCCCCAAATCTCAAAAAAGCCTCTAGAAGAGACTAAATTACCCCTCATAAATTAGTTATGTTTTTCCATCCCTCCTTAAAATACCAAAAATACCCCTAATACAATTTACAACCCTAGCTACTACACACACAAAACAACACAATCGGCCGCCCCCCCTTTCCCTGCCAAAGAAAACACACATCTCTATCACCCCCTTCATCACACACCACTTTTTTTTTCCATGCCAGAGAAAGCACACACAGAACACTCAATCACACCCTTCATCACCACCTCCGCCGTCTATCATCAGCACCTCCGCCGTCCATCTTTATCACCGCCGTCCATCATCACAATCGCCGCTATCAATCACCACCACCGCCGCCATGAGGCACCAACGCTACCGGCTGCAATCATTCAATCGCCAATCGTCTCAGTCACCATCAATTTATTGAATTAATTTTTTTGTTACGTATATATATTTTTTATATAAATTTCTCTAATTACTTTTGTTTAATTTTTCAGATCTGGGTGCCGCCGTCATCATTCAATAGTCACAGAGGTACCCAAAACCGCCATCAATTTATATATGTTTTTTGCGTATATATGTTTTTTGCGTAACCCACAGCAGGCTAACATCTTTTTTCTGTAGCTTATATTCTTAGTATGACCATGGCTTGGTAAGTTACAATAGCCATGAGTATCATGTAGTTTTATGATGCATTTCGATCACCTTGATTAGAATTGGCAAATCAATCTTTATGTCGGTCTTCTATTGTATATGATGGATAGTAGGTTCATTGTGGTTCTTATATGTAAATATTGTGATAAATTATATATAAAAAAACAATGTTCATGCTTTCTTATTTCAGGTCTTGATGAACACATGTAAGCCGACATCCAGTTTTATCCCTACTTTCAAATTTGCAGGTAATGCTTTGCTGTATTTTTGAAGAAGTAATTTCAGTTTTCCAGTTAATTCTTTACAATTTTTAGTTAATTGTTTATAATTTGCAGGTAAGGCTTTGAATAGGTAATATCAATATTTTTGGTAAATTATTGGTATAAAAGTTTATATCTTCAAACTATTTTTGTAAAGATTTGTGATTGATATTTTTGGTATATATTTTTTATTTATTTGTTTAGGTTATTTCCTAATGTTAATTATTTTTTAAATGTTTTTAGGCTATTTTGTTATTTAAATTGTGTACTATTATCCTTATTATTTTACTCCATATTGAATTGTTCGATTATTTTTTTCCTGATTAGTTTCCTTTATATCTTTACATACTTGAGATTTATTATCTTCTGAATGACGCCTTATTATTTACATTTGCTTTCTACATTAGTTAATTGCTTTTTGGAGGAATTGGCTGGCTGATTATTATTTACATATGAGAGGTGCGGTTGGTTTGAATCATGATGTTCATAGCTCGATGTACACTTGAATTGGCTGACTGGTTATTAAAGTATATGTAGATGTTTGTTTAAAGATTCTTGCTGTTCTATGTAGTTGTGAGTATTCTAATGATGATATTGAATTAATTGTAATAATAACTAAAAAAGTTAATTTGCTGGATGTAGGAAGGAACGTCAAACTACTTGAAAGGTCTGATGCTAATTCTCTGCTATTTTATTGTTGCTGCAAGTTTTTTCGTTCATGTTGACAATAAATCTGGTGAGTGTTCTGTAGAATTTTCTCTCTTCGTTAGCCTTTTAGATGCATCTTTGAAATAATTGAATAACGTATTCCACATACGAGCATTCATTTTGAAGTGTGACAATTTAAATTTTTTTTACCGTTGTGTACTTTTTCCTCATTTTGAGATTTATGTAAGCAGTTTGTTTGCATATAATTAGCAGATATAGGGTCATGTAACACTAATGTACTGGGCACAAATGGTTCTGATGGATGGTATTGTTCAGAGACTGAAATTATCATCCATGAAAGGGTGATGGATGGCTATGTTGAGAGAGCACTTGCGAATATTGAGGAAGAGAAACGACTACTTGATGAGACGGTTCCCTTCTTTCTACAAGCTATGGTTAATGATGGCTCGGCCTGAGGAAAGGCTTGGAAATTTACTACAAGCAAAAGAGATATATGAGTTGGGGTGAAAGCAATGTCCAAATATAGGCTCCTTTCTGGCTTTCACTTTCAAATCTTGAAGAGAGAATGATTGGGGTAAGTAAAGCTAGGGCAGTGCTAACAAATGCTAGAAAAAAAAAATCTGCACAACCATGAACTATGGTAGGCTGCAATCCGAGTCGAGTCGAGACATGGGTCAATTAAATAATCTCGCCAAGGCATTGCAGGAATTTAATTACTCATGCTTCTATATATGATTTTATTTTATTTTTGGTTTTTCACAGGGTTTTGGTTTGTGCCTTTTGATCATGTACAGTTTGTTAGTTGCTACTCATTAGAATGGGTTACAGTCCCTTAAAAAGTAGAATAATTATGTCATTTATGAAACTTAATAATTGAATGTTCACATGAATAATTGTGTCTTTAGTGTTTTTGGTTTACATTTTTTGTCCTAATCATATATTTTTTTTTTGGATATTGTACTGTTTTTTTACATAAGTGTTTGGTTTGAAATTAACGTCGTCACGACACTACACACGTTATGTAATGTTCCCGCCGTATCGCACGGGCATCTATCTAGTATTATATAAAGCATCAACCCACCATTTCCTCAAATTACAACTTTGAACTATCAAAAATACATCTCTTCTTTATTTATTATTTTAAAATCTTCACTTGATATATCTATAATACCCTTAATGAAATTTATTTACAACATCTATCCCTTAACTCCTAAAATAACTACACTACCTCCTTTTACATCAATAGCCTACACTACTCGTCACCGTCACCGCCGCCACCACCACATGTCGCCGCCGCCACCACACCGCCGCTACGGCCGCCGCCGTCACCACCATCACCGTCGTATCTCGCGGGCATTCGTGTAGTTTTGCCTAAATACAATACTATATAATATGACAAATTTCAGAAAGAGTAAAATAAGTACACACATTTTAACTAGAGGAAGTAAAATGATTTTGAATAAATAAGTGAGTATAAGTTACCTTATCTTAAATTCGTTATAATTATTATGTTTTTTGTTTTCTGACAAAAATTGAATTATTATTTTATTTTTGTTCAGAATGATTTTAAGAAATTCATATAACTATGTTAACCACCAGATGTCACCCAGAAAATAGTCTTTCTATTTTTAGATAAAAAGATATGATTGTCTAAATCTCATTTTTTTATACTCCATTTTTGACGGGATACGATTAAATGTTGTTGTAGTAGTATAATTATGTTAACTTTTTCAGTGATGTGCCTTTCATAGATAGCGGACACATTATTCTCTTGAAAAGGAATTTGTGTATGATCGACAAAATAAATTATAGCTTCATTATTCCTTTCATAGATAGCGGATACATTATTCTCTTGAAAAGGATTGTGTATGATCGACATAATAAATTATAGCTTCATTATTATGCACAAACACTAGCTTATAGTCTTTTAAAACACAAAAGTGAATACCCTTGTTAAAAAAATATATATATATATATATATATATATATTTATATTAAATTAATCAAGCTAACCCATTTGAATAACAAAGTAAAAAGGAACTTCCAAACACAAACAAGAAGACCGAGATTGGACAATTCGAGCCAAACAAACTTGTAACGTACATAAGTCAAATTTTTTCTCAATGTAATAGCTAGGTTATTACAAAATGTTGTAGCCTTATTGGTGACTCATGTTTTGTCATCTTATATTTGTATTCGGTCACTTTTTGGTAATAATATAATTTTTATTTTCATTCAAGAAATGACAGAAATTGGATGATTTTTTTTAATTTTTTTTTGGTCTCATTGGTAATTTACACATTTATATTTCATTGTTTGGACAATTCGACCCGAACAAACCTGTAACTGTAGGTTTACTTTAGCCAATGGGCTAGTCATTCTTCCTTACATCGAGTGTTTGTTTCTATTACAGATGGCTCAGAAACTAACTGTTGAACAATAAAGTAGAAAAGGTCAACTAAGGAAAGGTCGTGGTACAAGTTTCATGTGACTTTTTCTCTAATAAGTTGGCCAAACATCGTCTATTCATATTTTTTTTGAACAGTAATGGTATTTTATTAAAAACTTGGGCAAGCCGAAGTAAAATTACATCATATAAGTAGGACTAGTTTGACAAAATTAGAAATGTCAATGGATCGGATATGAATTGGATGTTCATTTATTTTTTTTATTATCCATATTCATTTAAAAAAAATTCATCCATCCATATCCAATGGATGAGATGGATAAATAAATATCCATTGGATTTCTTTAAAATAATTTCACAACAAAACAACAACTTGAAATGCGTAGTAAATATCGTTGCCATTAATACATACGTTGTTCCAACATTTTATAATCAAAAGTCATGGTTTTTTCTATATATCAAAAGTCACTAGTTTCTCTAACTTGTACAACCAAAAGATATATGTGTTCCAAACTTTTTACTACCCGAAAGTCTAACATATTGAATACACAAAAACATTAAAATTTTACTACTAGGTTAATTCCACTTGACTTTTTGGTTGCAACGTTAAGATTTTAGGAACACACCAACTCAAAAGTTGCAAGTCATACACACATCATTGCCTTCATACTAATATGGAAAACCAAAAACAAAAAATGAGTTAGTTTCTAGTTAAATCAAGGATGTAAAATGTACAAAAACCAATGCCTCATTAATCACTCCATTATTGCATGAATCATTATTTACATTTTTGAACATTGCAGCATATGCAAATGAATCTTGAATAGGGAAAACTACAAGTATTAAAACAATGTATTAAAGCAGAACAAATCTAAAACATCATAAAATCTTATATATAGTATAATTAGTTATACATCAAACAAAAATTTAAAAGATGCTAAATACATATACATTTATACATGTAATAATATAAAATAAAAATTAAAAAATAACAAATTTAATTAATTTTGGGTTAATGGATGACATCCATGGATAAAATCATAAAAATTCTCATCCATACCCACTCCATTAAATATCCATATCCGCTTCACATTCAATATTCATCCATTTAACGTCATCCATATCCACCAATAATGGATCGGTCGGGTGGATGTTCATCGGGTCGGATTACCATTGTCATGCCTAGTGATGCACAAAAACCGGTTTTTGGCCGAACCGGAACCGGTTTGAACCCGAACCGAGTTTGGTCAACGGGATTAAAAACTGGGTTTGACCAAACCCAAACTGGTTTGAACCCGGTTTTTGGTCAAAGGTGGACAGGTTTTTCCCCCCTTTTTTGCCCAAAAACCGAACCCGACTTGATCCGGTCACTACCTTGTCCTTAAACCCGAAATCCCGAACCTGTTTTTTCCGAACCGGTTTTTTTCCGGTTCCGGTTTCAGATTACCCGAATCGGTTTTTTCCGAATCGGGTTTTTTGACCAACTCTAGACTCTAGTCATGCCTAGCCATAGTGACCGAAACAATTGAATCAAATTAGTGTAATGTGACGTTTTCATTGGTTTATTACGACCTTTGTTCCTTTTTTCAATATATTTTAGCAATTTTGATGCTTTATATTTTGTTGTACGTAGATGAGGATAAAAGTTAATACATTGATGACATGGAGAGGGAGCTAGGGTGGAGCCCCTACAACAAAAGCAATATATGTTCACATCGATTTCTTTATATATTTAAAAAGTGTAAAAAAATTCATCAATTTGTTGACATTTGAGAATGTGTAAAAAGGGTTCACATTTACAAATATGAAGAAATTTAAAGAATCATAATAATTCTCATACTTATAATTATATAAACAAAATTTTTACACTTATAAGTGTGGACAAATTATCTAACTCTTGGCATTTCTTGCTTACCATATACATTAAAGTGCTTGGCTATCTTTGGTTTAGAAATAAAGGATGGCTCTTAGTTGGGAAGATTGGTATAAATTTAATGTATTGTAAGTATTATATGTGATTGTAAATGTTGTTCGCCTTCCCGGGTCCGGGGACGAAAGTGAATATAAGTTACCTTTCAAAAAAAAAAAAAAAAGTTGTGGACAAATGTGAAACTTATGCACACTTAAAAGTACAGACATTAATTTGTAAGACCCAATTTTTACACGTCCTTATTTACATGAAAAAATATGGTGTTACAAATCGACTTTCACACTTTTTAAGGTGAATAATTTATACACAATTTTAAGTATAAACTTTTTTTCCACATGTATAAGTGTGAAATCGTTATGTTTACCTGAATTCTTTTACACTTGTAAATGTAAAGATTTTATATATATATATATATTTTTAAGTGTCAATATGGAAAAAAATTTTGGCACTTTTTATGAAAACAATTGTAAATGGTGTGTCACATGTATGTTTTGAATTTCTATTGACTACTTTTCAAAAGTTTTGTTAAACATAACTTAAAAAAGTATGATTAAAACGTTTGAGTCATTTATAAACATTATTTTACACCATTAACACTTATCCATATAGTTGGAAGATGATTATGTATAATGTACATCAAATCAGCTACTTTAATCATACATATAATAGCTAGGACTAGTATCTAGCACTCTTTTTCATTCAATTCTGATCGAATTTGTTTGATGGACATGCATTGTCGGATCGAGACATAAGAATGAAAAAAACATTAGTTTAAGAACAATACGACATTAAACCTATACAGGGTGAGTTCCTTAGGGTAAAAGAAACAAACAACTAGCAAACAAAATGGCAACATTTGTTTGTGTTTTTTTTTTTTTGAGGGTGGTTTTCTGTTACAAAAATATTGTGGGCTGGAGCTACATATAACCACAACGGCGCAGTGGTTTTGAGGGCCTTTTGTTTTCTTGTTTGATGTCATTTTCCACCCTCGTAAAAATCAACTAATTACCAAATCGAATATATCTAAAGGTGTTAGGTGATTTATTTTAATCATGTGATGAATATATGAGAAATGATTATGAATATTCGAGATTACCAGATAAAGTTGTAGAATATATTTTATTTTATAATATATATTATACTATGGCTATGTTTAGCAGAAGCTTTTTGGGAGCTTTAACTTTTAATTTTGAACAATAAGCTCCTATTGTGTTAAAAGTTTTGTTTGGTTGCAACTAGCTTTAGCTTTTATTTGAAAGAAAAAGCTCCAAAATGAAACGCTACTTGAAGTAGCGTTTCAGGAGCTTTTAGTTTGGATGGAGCTTTTAGTTTTTAAAATAACACAAATACCTCTTGAAGTTCCAGCTACAGCTACCATACCAAACATCTCTAAAAAAATAAAAGCTCTATCTAACAGCTTTGCTTAAAAGCTACAGCTTACAGCTACAGCTTACAGCTACAGCTACTTTTGCCAAACATACTCCTAATCTCTAATAACAATAGAAAACTTGCTCAGGCATTTAATGGTATATGTACGATTGGGTTATGGACGATTACGGAATAAAGTTTTTCACGCAGTCCCTCTATGAGAAACCCCATCTATCTATTCAGATAATGTTGCGGCTTGGTTTGGCAACAGGTGCAATTAGCGAACTCAGGTTAATTGGGTCACAGCACCTAAAGAGGTTATTTTGGCTAGAGGTGCTCCTTAGGATATTGAATGAGTGAGATCTATGCTTCTTCCTTGTATTAGATTTTTTTTTTTCTTTGTATGTGTTGTAGTTTTGTCCCCTAGCCTACTTGAAGACGGACACATTTGGTTTCGATCGGGTAGAAGTGTTACTTCCAAAAGGAATCCTAACCTAGATTCAGATCAAGTCGCACATCAAACACCAATATCCTATTTGATTCAGATCAAGGCTCCTTAGGACAACTAAATTTTATTAGTTATCGGTTGTCTATATACAGATGTTACTCGTATTTGATTGAGAAGGTGAAAAGGTAATAAACACAAAGGAAAATATCATATATCTCCTTCTAAAGGTGGAAGCAAGGTACAAGCTTCTATGCATTATGTAACAATATAAAATTTTAATTTAAAATTTTGGTTTTTAAAAATTTATAAAATAAATTCCACGTGAGTACAAATATGTGCCATGTCAAATTCCAAGTCATTTTAGGGTTATATGATGTTTTTAAAAGGTTAGTACTTACGTTAGATGTTATTTAGTTGAGTAGTCATAAATAATGATTCGGGTACAATTATATATCTTTAGAAACTAATATCCTATTTTTTAAAGGCGATGTTCTAAACAATGCTCTAAGACAATAGGTAAACTCCGTATTTATAGAAAATGATAATTAATTAAACACCAACATTTTCATATAAATCAATGTTTTCCATATAATGATGTGTAAATTGTTTGTAAACATGGTAACTAAATGTTTATTAATTGATTATATTCCATATATAATTAGCTTACTTATTACCCTTAAGACATTGTTTAGAAAACCCCTTTTAAAAATTGCCAATGCTATCATGCTTATTCATTAACTAGATGGGTACCCGCGCGATGCAGCGGCGAGAATACACAGTGTACGAGGTGTCGTGACGACATTAATTTCAAACCAAACAGTTGTGTAAGAAAATGATAGCATAGTACCCGCACAAATCATATAAGATAATGTTACGATGAAATTAAAAAAATTTATTATTATTTTTTATAATTAAAAATTATAAAATATAAGTTATAATAAATTAAATTGATAATTAAATAAGGTAACTATATAAGAAGGAAAGTTTGACTAAACGAATAAGGAAAGTACAATTAATAAATTAATAGGGGTATATAAGTATATCAAGTGGAGATGTTTAAAATGGTAAAGAATAATGAAGGGTATTTTAGTCTTATCAAGATCTGAATTGCTGAAAAAGGGGGAGGGTAGATGTTTTATAAGGGAGTATAGATAAAGTTTTAACTTGTTTTTGGGACTGAAAAGATGCACAAACTTATCATTTAAGGGAAATGATATTAGTACCAAGGTTTTTATAAACTTACCATATGGTGTAACTTTTATAACATACTATACAAACTTTTAATGCATTGCTTTGGAGTATGTTTGACAAAAATAGCTGAGGCTGAAATTATGGGCTGGAGCTAAGGGCTAAAGCCATTGCAGTTTTTATAAAGCCATTGCAATTTTTTTTATATATATAAAAAAAATCCATAAGTTTCTCTATCTAAATAGGTTTTTTTTTTTTTTTTTTTTTTTAAAGCAAGCTTCTTTTTAAAAACCTTAAGCCCCAGTCCCCTAAAAGCCTTAACCAAACAACCCTTATTTATGAAATCAATCTCACTTTCCTTTTTTTAATAATATAGTTAGAGAAAAGAATATCTTCTAATAATATGAAATGTATAAATGGAAAGTAAATGAGTATTCTATACAACAAACTTTATTATTGTTATTAGAGTTATTCTTATAATTATCTGGATCCCGATTGAAGGCTATATGTTTTGAGAAGTTGGACATGGATTTGACTTTTTAAAACAAAATTATTAATTACCAACAAAAGATATTTGACATCAACTTGCAAGAGAGTAGCACAAAAGTGTATGTTTACATAGATGAAAACTAAGTTAAGACCCGTGCGATGCACGGTTTCGAGAAAAATTTACTATATCTGTAAAATAATTTGTAATCGCATAAATATATTTGAACATGTAATAATGGATGGTAGTTGATGAAATAAGCAGTGTTAGTATAGAAGAATGAATATATATTAAATAAATACATAGTTTATATAACAAATACCATTTATACATTTATATCACAACAATTAGAATTGAAAATAAAAAGTTTA
>JAOEHQ010048532.1:0-21100 GCA_025447715.1 Asclepias incarnata
AACAAATTGTTGAGGCAACTTTTATAATATACAATATCTAATAGATCATACTCAATATCATTATCGACCCGTGAAGTTTTTCTTGTGATATTGTTGGCTACAAGTATGATTTTTATTATAGTTTTGAAAAACTTCTTTTTGCAGCTTTCACGGTTATGATAATACTCAACAATACTCTATATACAATAAATGCATAGGAAAACATACGACCTATATATTTTTTAATCTTTGATTTTAATATGGGATAAATTAATATTTAGGGCTGTAAATATTCGACCCAATCAGAAACCCGACCTAAAACCGACCTGAAAAAACTCGGGTTCGAGTTGGGTATTCTCGACCTGCCAACCTACCAACTTGATTTTTTTCCAGGTTGGGTTCGGGTTGGATTGTTAGATTGTCAGGTCGATCCGACAACCCAAATGATCTTTTAAAATTAATTTAATTATAAGCGTATAGCTCGCCTGGTCTTATATCTTAGCTACTTGATGCTTCCTAGTAGCAATATAAGTTTGGTAGAAAGAAGAGTGGCCAGCAATATAAGTTTGGTAGAAAGAAGAGTGGCAAATACATGGTTGGATATACTTTATAAATTTGATATGAGAAATAAGAATATGTATATGTTATGTACCTAAGCTTAGGTATAAAACTCCTTGCATTTTAATATTTTAATATTTTTCATATTCTCTTTCCTCATTTGATATTTATAATATATTTTATTGTCTTAAAAGTATTTATCTATATTATAATTAAATTATATGTTATTGTATTTATCTGTATTATCTGTATTATAACTATATTATATGTTATTATATTATATGTTATTATATGTTATTGTCTTAAAAGTATTTATCTGTATTATAATTATATTATATGTTATTGTCCTAAAAACAATTCATTTGATCCACTTGACCTAAAACCAACCCATTTATAAGCATTAACATTAAACCCATTTGACCAAAAATCAACTTATTTGACCTGTTAACCCGTCAACCATATATTAATCAGCTCGACCTGGGTTGATCCGGGACAGGATCGGGTTAGGGTCAGATATTTTCAACCTGTCAACCAGCCAACCCGACTTGGGTCGATCCGGGTCGACCTGTTTGATAGCCATAGTTATATTGAAGCCTATTTTATTTTGTTTTTTTTAATTATTATTATCTATAGTTTATAAATGTTATTTAGACTCAGGTTTATAATTTTAGGCCCATGCTGATAAAATTGTGGATCTTTTAATAAATATAAAAATTTAGAGTACATTACATGGATCGTCACTGGGCTTTGTTATTGTTTTTTCAGTCTTCGTCCCTCCAAGAATTTAATTACATTAGACATTCTTAAGGTTGTCGTTTTGTCCCAATTACGTCCATATAGTTGGTTTTATTCTCAAAACCGTCTCTACCCCTGTCGTTTTTGACTCAATCATTTTCATGTAGTTACTATTGTTTGTTTGTCAAAATGTGCAAAAGTACGTAATTGGGACAAAACAGAAACTATGAGTATATCTATTGTAATTAAATTTTTGGATCTTCTCTTTCATGGTATTGTTGGAGCATCTCTAATGAACCTGCCATTCCATTTTCATAAACTTATCATAGTTTAACCGTTTCCTATAATGATCATTGTCAAGAGAGTTAGCGGGTCTTTTTATTTTCTTTTTTTTATTTTATTTTCTAAGTTTATAGAAGTGCATGTGTATGAACTTGATACTATAAACTTATTTGAACTTTCATACACAATGCAAAAGTCCATATAATGAATTTCTATGTCACCATGGATATGCTATGAACTTAGCATTAGAGTTGCTCTTAGCATCTCCAATACTATAAACTTTATCAAGCTTATAACATTAATGCATCATGCTACATTAATTTTTGTTTTTTAAAAATTAATATCAATAAACTTACCGTTTTACTCCTATAAACTTCACAACGTCCATAATGTGCAACTAAATAAATGATGGTAATTGTAAAAATTTTCTCTCTCCATGGTTCATCTATATATTTTTTTGAACGGTAAATTTGGATTCAGTGGCATGCCTCTTTATATACCCAACTTCAATTCTTGAAAAAACCCATTCCGAAAAACTCATGTTTCCATTTCTGAGCGCATGTTGCTCACACCAAGATTTGAACCCAAAATCTGAAGATCTCAAGTCCCCTAAGTCCGGATCCTATTGAGTTCATCTTAAATCTCATCATGCTCGTCGTATGAAGATGTGATAGGCACGGAGTCGTCATTTTCAGTCATCGTCGTGCCTCATCGTTATTTCGAAATGGTTAGACGAGAAGGTGTGGGACCCAAGTGTGTATTAATGTGTGTATGGTTATTGTTTTTTTTATTTGGGGATGAGGAGAGAATGTGTATGTGTGCGTGAGTTTATAATTTTTTAATTGAGGATGAGGGTATGATAAGGAGGGGATAGTTCTTGGGTGTGTCTTGGAGAGAGAAAGCTGGTGTGGCAGTCAAGACGAAGTGATGACGGCATCAGGATAGGAAAAGACCTTACTTTTCCCTTTTACTTATGGGGCTTAATCTATGATCATCACCGACCCTGAAGTATGCTCTTATTCTTTTAAGAACAAATTGCAAGAATGGTCCCTGTGTTATCATACGTTTTGCAAGATTGATCCAACTTATGCATTAGTAGCGAACTTGGTCCAGTTTTCATGTTTCTTTTGCATTCTCAGTCCAAAGGCAAACTTCTGTTAATTCTTGTCCGTTAATGAGGTCATGTGCATAACATGTGATGGGTAATTATGTAATTTAATGCCCTCTTATCACCACCCTTTGTATACCCTTTCCATCCAAACACAATCTTATCTATTCACTTCAAACACACACACACATATACATACACATATAGATACACAAATAATTGATTGATCCGATCCATTCCTTCCTTCTTTTAATGTTTGATCCAATACTTTTTCCTTAAAGCTTCTGTTAAAGCTTTTTTCCTTAAAGCTTCTGTTAAATCCTTTTTCCTTAAAGCTTTTTTCCAATCCAATACTTTTTTCCTTGAAGCTTCTGTTAATATATAGAACAAATTGTGATGATGGATCGGCTTTCATGTTTGGTTTGGACCATTCTTCCATCATCGCCACTTTTTCGTGGGCACCGCCAGTTAATCCTCCGATGGTCGGATCTTCTTATCTCCATATATCTATACTTTCACATCAATCTCTCTCTCTAAATATCCATATATAATTCTATTACCAACACCAGACCAAGAAAAAAGGAAAGCATCACCCTATTATATGGTGGTATCTGATTTTCTCCGATGGCCGGAACTGCTGCTGCCATTGCCTCTGTTACCAACACCGACACAAACCATCACCCTATTGGGATTTTGGTATTTCAAGAATGTGTGATTTCAAGACTGTGTTTCTTGATCAAGAAATCTAAAAAAGTATTAGGATTTTGGTATTTGTAAGCTTTAGTTAATGGGGTTGGTCAGTTTTTAATCTTTTTTTTTTTACATATAAATTTTATATCTTTTTTATTTTTTATTATGATCTAAAGATTGTGTTTCTTGCTCAAATTTTTACATTTTAATTGCTGATTTTAGTGTAAGAATTATTGTTTAAGAAAAAAGTTGCTATATTTAGGATTTTTAGGGCATTGGGTGTTGTTTAGATGAGATTTGAATTAGTTCATATAGCCTGAATTCGAAAATGGTTTTCGGTCTAACCGAATTACCGGATTCTGCGAGTTGGGTATTTTAATGTAAGAACCCCAGTTCAAGAAAAAAAAAAAGTTCTCTTTAGAATATTTTAGGTTACTGGGTGTTGTATCTAGGTTTCCACATTATTTGATATTGGATTAGTTCAAATAGCCAGAATTCGTACTGGGTTTTCGGTTTAATCGAATAGTCTGATATTGAGAGTTGGATTATTTTTTTTGTTCTTGAATGGAAGTAACAAATTTGTGAAAAGGTGGAAAATTGAGAGTTTGGGTTTGAAATTTAAATATGGAGGACAATGCAGCAGCTTTGCATACTGCCAAGAATGCGGTACAGGCATTGGGTAAGGGGTTTGATGTAAATTTCGATACAAGGTTGTTGTATTGTAAGGGAGTGGCAGGGTCAAAAGTTGTGGAGATTGATGAAGAACATAAAAGGGATCTTTGGTTGTATGATAACTTGGTTGTGCCGGATGTGTCGAGGGATATAGAGAATTATCAGGAACTGGTTAATCGTAATAGTTCCGGCGTTTGCAATTATCACGAGGTATGATGTTGATCCCATTGATTTTTGGTTTTTCTTTAAGTTACCACATATTACGAAATCTTTGTCTACTTGCTTACCAAATGCTTTGATCTTTTTGTAATGGAGATTAGTAGCTATTGTTAAGCGCTAAACAAACAATCGTCGCTTGGGTCGCTTTAGAGTTTTGATGATAAAACATGTTACTTTTAAATTCAAAATTTAGATGAATTATTTTAATGCTTTTACATCATTTTTGTTGATTTGCTGCATTTACTTTATGGATAAATGTGGTTCTATATTCTCCTTTTCTTGAAATAGTCATATAATTTTATCAAAATCTGAAGTTTAAATGTGGTCATTTGACTCCTAAACGTCTAAAGTTGGACTCTAGTTGGGTGATAAAGGATTTACAGAATATCATGAGTGTCTTGCTTCGCTGAAGTTGTTATTTTGCTAGTGCATACCTTGGTAAATTGTTCCGAATATGCCATCATGTATTAGAAGTGGCAAGATAGGTGGGTCGGGCAAGTTGGGCACCAGGTGAAAATGGTTTTGGGTTGAAGCAGGTCATATTTTATTACAGTCACCAGGACTTGCAAACACTTTTTTCAAATCTGGTTATATATCTTCTTATAATTGATCAGTGTGTTGATTATGATGACGAAAATAGTACTCTTCTAGTAATAATCTTGATATTCCAAAAATTGATTTAGGCGGTTGCTTACAAAATAGACCTTGGGTGACTTTTAACCCAATCTGACCTGTTCAACCCATTTTATCGCTCCCTTTTTAGCCAAATATTTGGAGTTAACCTATTTGATCCTTTTCCAATAAAAACAGAAACTAAATTGACCCATTCGTAGATTATTGGGTTGACATTGTCTCTTTTACTGGCATCTGGTAACGCATGTTAGTATGTTACTATGTTATGTTCATCTTTATCTTATGAAATTTACAAATTTTGTTTACTTATGTTATGACTTTTTGGTACACCGAACCGAATACATGGTACACCGTACCGCTTCGTACCGAAATGGGTATACCCCCTCCGTACCGAATTCGTTACCAAGAGCGAATTCCGTATCTGTACCGCATACCCGTACCGAAATGTACCGCGTTTTATGTGACTATGCATGTTACCATTTCAATTTCTAAATGATGTATATGACATCTTTACCATTGATTGCTTGTGGATCTCCTATATATTCATATTTAAAAGTTCTTTTTTTTTATGAACTTTATGATTGCAGATGGTTGAGTATTTTAACAAGAGAGCTAACCTAGCAGGAAATGTTCCTCTTGGTAGCTTCAATGCTGCCTTTAGCTTTACGGGTTCAAAACATATAGATTCTGCAGCCACTAAAACCCTTTGTATGGATGGTCATTTCATCCCACTTTCTAAGTTTGAGCTCACAAAATCCTCTTTAGTGTTACAAGAAAGTGTGAAAAGAGCAGTCCCCATATCATGGGACCCACCGGCCTTAGCGAGGTATACCTGTTGTTTATATCAAGTAAAACAAATTTCTTTGAGGGGCTTTGATATTGACATTGTCACTAACATTTTTTTTTAAATTAATTTTTCTTGATAGTTTTATTGAGAATTTTGGCACTCATGTTATCACGTCAGTTACGATTGGTGGTAAAAATGTCATATATGTCAAACAACACCTATCATCACCTTTATCTACTGTCGAGATTAAAAACTATGTTCAAGATATAGGAAATCAGAGGTTCACCAATACCGAAAACCTTACTGACTCGGGTCTTTTGAGATACAAGGAAAAGGCAAGTTTTCCTAATTTATCTTATTTAGTTAGACGCAAAAATTGTTTTCTTTATTTCATGCATTATCTCTTCAAGTTGTTGATTCTTACTAGAGGTGGCAACATGGGTGGGGTGGGTAACCGGTCAAAACAACCATCTTTTTTAGTATGGGTTGAAATGGGCTATTCGGATGGGTTGACCTGCAAACACCTTGTCTTTAATAAATATTTGAATGATTTAGTTATGATCCGATAAGCTATATATTTTTAATTAGCGCACTTGAGGTGGTTTTATTATGTATTCAAAATGAACTTTGGACGGCGTACAATCCGTTCGGCCAATCCGACCCATTTGATATAAAAAGCATGTCTATCTAGTTTTCTTTTAGTAATTGCATTTTCTTCAAATTGTTACATATGTGATTTTGATCCTAACTCTCCATTGGGGATGTTTGTTGTTTTTACAGGGCGGTGATCCGTCTTTGTTCAGTAGCCAAGGAATATATCCTCAACCGACAAACGCAACTTCACTTAGTGGAAATGCAAAGGAAGTATGTGAGACTGTATGCTTTGTACATTTTTATCAACCATGCCTATTATACCATAATAATTTATGGTTTAGAGGGCTATCACATTTCGTTCCTCATTAGAAAGCTACCATTTGAACTTCAGTAATGTTACATTAAATATATTTTTTTTCATGGTTACATAGGATGTCACGGTTATTTTCAGAAGAAGGGGAGGAGATGATTTAGAACAAAGTCATACTAAATGGGAAAAAACTGTGAAATACTCCCCAGATGTCATTGGCATGCAATTCGTTCCCATTGTTTCTCTTCTTGAAGGATTACCTGGAAAGGAGCATTTGACCCGCGCTATAAGTCTCTATCTTGAATGTAAGAGATCTTCATGAATTTTAATAATATATTCCCTATAGAATATGAAAATAATTTTTTAGGTTCTACATTTATTAATAAATCAAGTTATTTAGAAAAGTAAATCGTTTCAAATAGTGTTTTACTAAATGTTTCATTCTCATGTTATTTTGTTTCTGTTGTAATCGTTTGGTGCACAGACAAGCCTCAGATCGAAGAGCTGAGATACTTTCTTGAGTTCCAGGTGCCACGAGTATGGGCTCCGTTACAAGACCGGCCCCCAGGCCATCAAAGAAAGGAACCTGTTTGTCCTTCCTTACAATTTAGCATGATGGGCCAGAAGTTATATGTTTCTCAAGATCAGGTATGTGTCCTTGAATGCTTGTGATCTTGTTTCTGTATGTACATGACCATAAGAACTTCGTAAATGGGTTGTATAGTATAAAGTTCTGATCATTACTGGAGTTTTCATATACATTGACATATGTCTTTAATGAGCGTTAACATTATATCGTTCTATATGGATATTAATTCTTATGCCAGGTAGTAGAGGTGTCAATGTATGGGAAAAGGTCAACTCAAGCTCTATTTTATTGATAACAGGTCAAAACAAGAAAAATAAGATAAACATAAAATGGGTCAAAAAATATTGAACTGGTCAAAAGTCACCTTATATGTATTTAAATGTTTACATCATCTTCACTTGATGGGCCCTAGGGAGGACGGGAATGTGCCAGTTGGGTTGCTGGACAACCAACCTTTTACAAATGTTTACAACATCCTAAATCGTTTCACATAGAAGAAATTGTATTATTACATGAGTGATATAGTTTTTGTAACCAAATAGACTTATAATTTACCAAATATATGACGGACGAAGAAGTATTGGCTGGTTGGCCCAACCTAACCTGACATGTCCATTTTGTGATATCTACCGAGTAGGATAGGTGGCAAAATGTGGTGGTTATATAGCAAAAGGCTATTTTTCCTGTAGTTTTTTTTGACTTTTTAACTATTATTGATTGTTATATGTGTCTTCTGTTTATTCAAACATAGATATCAGTGGGACGTAAACCTGTGACCGGCATACGATTATTCTTAGAAGGTTCAAAGCATAACCGATTAAGCATTCATATTCAACACTTGCAATCCCTTCCAAAGATCCTTCGTCCATATTGGGACACACATGTAGCGATAGGTGCCCCCAAATGGCTAGGACCTGAGGAGCAAGACAGTCGATGGTTCGAGCCAGTGAAGTGGAAAAACTTCTCTCACGTCAGCACTGCACCAATCGAGAGTCCTGAAGCCTTTATCGGTGACATGTGTGGCGTGCATATCATCACCGGAGCTCAGCTTGGTGTTTGGGATTTTGGTTCAAGAAATGTTTTATACATGAAACTTTTATATTCCCGGCTGCCGGGTTGTACTGTTAGAAGATCTTTATGGGACCACTCTCCAAACGATAAGTCAAAACGGTCAACTGGTCATGGAAATGGTGTCGGTGATTCGAGTTCGGGTTCAGGAAGTAATAACAAGTTGGCGAAATTTGTCGATATGACAGAGATGAGTAAGGGACCGGCAGACCCACCGGGTCATTGGGTGGTTACAGGAGGTAAGCTTGGGGTGGAGAAAGGGAAAATTGTATTGAGACTCAAGTATTCTCTGTTAAACTATTGAGTGTGGTTATATTTGGTAAAACTGTGTAATCTGGTACCGGGCCGAGTCTGACCAAGTTGGGCCGGGCTGGGTCATGGGTGTATCATTTTTGATTTCTTCTAGTTTGTTTAGGAACGTTTTAAATTTTGTAGAAAATTTCGAAATATATTTGTTTCATAAATCGAGTGTTACATATGTATGGCTGATTTGTGTTTTTTTTTTCTTTTCTATTCGTATCTACTTTTGGGATTGTAAATCATACAAATTCGCTTGAAAAAAGAACAGATGTTTGGCACAATATTTCTTTCAATTATTTAAACACATTTTCTTAGCATACAAATTAAGCTTGTAATGTGAAGTAACATATAAAAACCGAGGTTGAATTCTTTTCATAACCTCACTATAAAGTATAAACACATAAACTCCCCCCTTATTTCATTTCCTTAATGGGAAATCCGTATTTGTTTGTTCATTTCTCTTCAAACTGGCCACCTTGAAATGTTTGTCCGAACTGCCAACCAGCAGGTGCGACGTTATAGCTAGTTACGACTCTTCCATCACTGGCTGTTATCTTAAAAGAAAGACTTTGTCCGTTAAGATAAGAGTTGCTTTGCCAGTTTTGACCCCAATTCCTTGTCATCGTTTGCCATCCTGTTTTCGACCCTTTGATGGAGACTGCATGGACATCCCCTGCACCGCCGACGTTGGTTATCAAAACCAAGTTGAAGTAAGAATGACCATTAATGGTAAATCTCATTCCTCCTTTCTTTAGACATGGTACTCTGCAGTATGCATAACAAAATTTATTAGTTTCATTCAAACTAGCAGTCTACCGGACCCGACCCAACCCGTTTTCATTGCTAATGGACTGACTCATTTTCCATGACCCTTATCCAACCAGTGTCCCTTGTTGGAGTTTTACGTGCTAATCATTTTGGCCAGGACCCGTTCTAAGTAACATGTCCATATTGCATACCTTCTATAAGCAACCGGGACGATTCCAGCGCGGTACTTAGCAATTTTTAAGAAAGCCGGCTGCGACAGATCAAAATGGCGTAATGGCGGGTTGCACCATCCGCCATTATCATTAGCCAGTTCATAATTAGGCGGGCAATAGTTAGTGGCCGTGATAGTGATGATGCCACGAAGACACCATTTTGGGTCATCAGTACATCGCAACTGGTAGCAGGCGCCGCAGCTTAGCCCATTGTTGAAGAGGGCTGTACTCAATGCTGCAGTGTTTATGCCATAGCCGTCACTGTAAAGGTTGCCATAGCCACATGCACCACCTACGCATTAAAATTGTTCACAAAAAAGTTAGATGGTCTAGTCCAGCTGAACCTTAAAGATGTGTGATGCCAACCATGCAACAATACATACAACCGTGTGCACAATTATAAAAAAAGGTTCATATATTAATTGGTCCAAAAAAAGTTCCATTTTTTTTTTTTTTTTTTGAAAGGCAAAAAAGGTTCCATTTATACAACAATAAGATAAATAGAATTTTTTTTAAAAAAAGGTAAATTAAAAGGATAATGTATATAACTCTATAAGATATATAGTTTTAAATGAACTAGCATGGTACCCGCGCAATGCGGCGACGGCGGTGTGGTGGTGGCGGTGATTGGTGGTGATGGCGGGGACTATTAGTAGCGGTGTCGAGTGGTGTAGGTTGATGTTAAATGTAATTGATGTAAAAGGTGGTAGCGGAGATATTTTAGAAGATAAGAATTTAGGGTGTAAATAAGAAGATAAGGGTTTAAGGTGTAAATTAGTTCATTAAGGGCAAATTGGATAATTTCTTATAACTCCTTTAAAAAATGGGGTTATTAAGGGCAATTGGGTCATTTCACATATCTTTTTTCAACACTTTCCAAAAGTAGGAGGGGTTAAAATTTTTATAAAGTAGTATAGATAATAAATGATTTGAGAAATAAGTGAGAAAGAAGTGAGAATAATGTTAATGTATGATTGTAGTGATATTTTCTGAAATATGAAAAGAAAGAGCTGAGACGTGACAGTAAGAGAAAGAGGTATTGGGTAAGGCCTAATGCCACTCCAATGACATAATATGTGGATCATGACCCTAATGACACTATTAATTGTAAGTATATTAATAATAATAAACTTTTTTTTTTATCAAATAAATGGTTTATAATGATAAAACAGTTATCAGAAAATAAATAGTGCTGCTCAAACTATGAAAAAGTTAGCATCCTGCAAAAATTTCTTCATATTTAAAACACACATCGGATGATGTTTTCTTCATTGTATGTGTTTCAATACAAGTAATGGTTTTGTTATTAAAAATAATAAAAATGCTTATAATATATACAATTTAAACTTCATCAATACCGATGATCCGTACACCACCAGTTTTTGGTTATACATTACCAAACGTGTTTTACAATGTTATACAGTGCAACATTATAAAGCAAGTTTAGTGGTATACGGCCAAAAACTAGTGATATATGGATCATTTCTCTTTTATTTGAGAAGAAAAATGCAAACATAATTAGCTAATTAGTATTAAATCCAAGTTAAAATTTAATTAGTATTATACTATTATGTCACTGATTACAATAGCTCATATCTTATCGCATATACGTATTGGCTATCTTAAAACCAAACAAAGGTTCATTCTTTTTCACGTCAACTCAAATATAATCTTTACTCAAAATTGTCATGTCACGGGTGCATTTTCACATGATGTTTAGGTCATTTGGAGGTTTATGGGTAAAGATAATTCAACCGGGCAAAAGCGTTCTTTTGGCTATGATGTTTTTTTAACCGTAAGTTTCGTTAAGTCAACTCAACAAATATAAGATGACACCTCAAATTAGTATTCATATCCAGGTTTGAACCCGTGACCTCTTAGGGATATTACTTTTCCCATCTCCCCTTTGAACTACTAAACGAAAAACGATTATGGTTATGTCGATGTATCCGAATCAAATCATTCTCCAATAACTTGAACAAGCCCCACGTTTTCATTTACACCACATAAAAGTATGCACAATTCGTTAAGAAAATACAAGGAATAATCAATCACATTCACATCCATGATATTATTATACTAATAATCCAAAGAATACCCAAGTTGTCAAAATGATTGGTGTCTAAAAATCATGAATTCAAATATCACAAATCCAGATATATACATATATATACAAAGGCTATGTGTGTATTGAAATAGAAGCCAATCAAAAAGAATTTGAAAGAATCATAACTCTTAAAAAGAAAACTAAACATTTGAATGATTGATGCCATGTGCAAGGAAAACAATAAAACGTAGATCAAGGGAATCTATTAACCAAATATTGCTTGACATAATTTTTGGTTTCTTTAAAAATGGCTTTTTCCAGGTAATCCAGAATCTTTTTGGTGATCACCCACAAGATTTCACTTGACTTTTTCAAGATTATTATTACAACTTGGATGCCATATGGCAGATCAAGTAATTAAGGTGTTGGTGCTAAAAAGAGGGTGCGTCCCTGGGACATGTATTCAAAAAGCCATCAAAACAATTGAACATGGTAATTGGTTATTGGTACATGATGTCTTTTAAGATTTTCTCAAGCATAAAGTTGAAAAAATACATGTACTTATAGATAGACATACATTTTGTCAGAGGCAACACTGTGACGGAACCAGAAATAATAGTGACTCATAGCATAGTAAGTAAGTAAGTAACACTCAATGCCGTTTTCTACGGGTTTGGGTCCCAATATCTTGACGGTGTATGAGGAAGTTTGAGATGTAGACAGCCTTACCCCTACCACGGCAATATAGAGAGGCTGCTTCTAGGTTCTATCTTGGATAGAAAAGGACCTTCGGCTTTGCAAGGCATGAGGATAGAACCCTTGACCTCTGTCTCCAGAGGCAAAAGTGTTAACCATTCGATCCAATCTTGCTGGTTTAATAGTGACTCATAGCATATGTAGTCTAATTTGCAAAGACCCGTGACACTAACAAAGAATTGCAGTATTTTGGAATAAAAATTGCACTACGTGAGCCAAATGGACCGGTAGCCTGGGCTATCCCTAGCTATAGGGTAGTTCCACCACTAAGTCTCTACCCATAGATAGATATATGACTGTCTACTTCACACCTCTCTCATACCCGTCTCTAGAGGGGTTAGGCATTGCTGTGACTTGTGATAGATATACAAAACAGATGCAAGTAGTTCACTACACAATATACAAGGATGTGAAACATAAACCTGTTATAAACTACCAACTCTGTTTCTGTACAATCACTTTATAGTGATAACAATAGCATCATGATGCAGTAAAACTTTGTACATTCAATCAAATCACCATAGGTCTATTTACCAAAATTGCAAAAATTAACTTCTAAAAGTTTTGTGATTTATGTATTGCTCAGGTTCATGATGTATTGCAATAATAAAGCCTAATAAAATTTAGCAAAGATAGCACCAAAAATTAGTGTAAATATTTATATCTTTATTGAAATAAGGATGATCACTTTTGACATACCAAAAGAATGAATGGCATACAAGAATGGGAAGATGAATAAAATTGGCAATTGTAATATTTGTTTTACATAATAACTATAGGTGACAATATATCTCATGTACACTCCACAACAACAATAAACATATATGTATAAAAACAAGTAAATTAAAAACCCAAAATTGAAAGGAACAAACTTAAGCTATTTAACATAGTAATTGATAAGCTTATGATATAATCTAATGAAAACCCCGCGATCCTCGAGATTGATAGAGTTCCAACCTACCTTTGGAGTTCTGTAAAAGAGACTCCACGGCTTCATCTTGGATAAACAGAGATTGTTTTGATGCCCATTCAAGAACGGTAAGTACCTCAGCTTGTGCAAGATCTTCGCTATCTGGCACGTGTAGAGCAATGTAGCATAGCAGCACCAAAGCAGCGGGCTGAACCATTTGTTCACCAAAGTAGACCAACTGAATCAAATGTTTCGCACCTCCAGCACTGATAATTGCTTTGGAATGATCAAGGTGGAGATAGTTCTCTGAGCCGGCGAACTTGGTCAATGCAACGGCTGCTGCTTTGGTGATCTCTGGTTCTCGTTCATCAAGGAGTTGAACCAATGGTTGAATCATCTGAGACTCAGTGGCACGAAAAGTTCTTGCCAAGTTTCCAATCGCGTTAACACATGGAAGCAGGAGCTTCGAGTCTGCTTTTTCTATAATCTTGAGTAATTGTTCAATAACAGCTTTGCAAGCAGGTGCATTTGGTTTAAAAGCAGATCGTCTCAGCTCAGAATCTTGTTCTGCCACACTAGTGATTTCCATAAGCGCCATAGCTGAATTATACTGCACATCTTCTGGACCTTTCTCCAACAAGACAGCAAAACATAACAAAGCTCTTGATTCAGTAATGCTCTTACAAATGGCTGAATTCCCACTAGCCAGATGCCAAAGTGCTCTAGCAGCCATAGCCTTCATATAAGCTTTTGTTGCAGGATCTTCTAATTCCCTCCCTTTATGTAAACTATTAGCAGATAACGAAACATTCGTATGATGATGATGGTTCTGCTTCTTTACAACATTCTCACTTTTTTGACTTTGGTTCGTATTCGCTACCAATCCATTACTTCCCTGACTATAAGGAACCTTAGTTTGGTTTTTCAAGGCCATGGTACTAGCTACAACACTATGCATCCTAAACGGCTGTTGACTAGCAGCACTAGTCCCTCCAGGATGCGCGACTCTATTCTTATCATCGTCGTCATTCTGATTCGTCACAGCCTTATTACTTTGATTCGTGTTATTACTACTAGTCCCATTACCATTACTACCATTACTACCATTATTATTACTAGCTAAAACAACAGCATGAATAGAAGTCGGTTTATTACTAGTAATAGCATACTTACTATGTTCCTCGACGGTCTCAAACGCAAGATGCCCGACTAACAACCTCACAATATTATGCTGCGCAAACAAATCCTGACATTTCGGATAATGCGCAACTAGCTCGGAAACAGCCCAAGCCACAACTCCCTGCACTTTCATCGGTCCTTCTTTCAAAATCTTAACAAAAACAGAACACACACCCGCATGTATCATATGTTCCACACTTTCGGGATCACGACCCAACAACCCAATAGCCAAAGCAGCATTCTCCTGCCCTTCTAGCTTCCCTTCTTTCGCCAACTTTAGCAACGGATTAACCCCGCCTTCTTCGATAATCAATTTCCCATATCTATCATTATCTCTAGCTAGCGAAACTAGCGACGCAGCAGCATCACTCCTGTCATCCAAAGACCCTGTATACAAAATCGCAATCTGTTCCCAAATCAAACACAATATGGGTTCATTCGCAGCGATCGGGGGCAGACCCAGGTACTCATCAGTCGAGTTATTTGGTGCAGACACACGTAACAACCAAGAAACATCACCAATGGAATTCTCAAGCTGGGAAGACATTTTGCGAAAACCGGCAGCTGGGATTATAGTAAACACACGTTTCAAAACACCATTGTTACGACATTTAAGTACTAAGGAAAGTGCTTTGTCGAGAACTTGTTCAGTGTCATCAATTATACGTTTGGTGGGTCGTTCGTAAAGATCGCTGCTGGCACGAGCAGCTTGGCGTAAGAGACCAGCAAGCTTTTCGGTTTTGGATTTGAGTTCGGCGCAATCTTGTTTGTTGATAACAGCTTCATCTGATGTTTTGATGACTTGATCTGCTAGCTGAATGGGTCTTGCTAAGATCTGTTTTACTATATCCGCCATAACACCACCCAATTGAATGGAATGAGTCAACGGGGAGTGTGAGATTCCGGTCAGGGAGATCGGAAAATATGGATGGATGGGTGGGTGGATTTGGTTGTTTTTGTGGGAATCTATGTATATATGTGAAGAGGTGGAGAGGGAATTAAAAATGGAGCAGTGATGTCAGAGGCTTCCAAGACGACTCACATAAAAAGTTTTTAATACTGTATTAGGTTAGATTAAAAACCATAAGGTTTGTCACTACCTTATCATTTTTTATTTTTTTATTTTATTTTTTTTTTAATTTAAAAAAAAAAAACCATAAGGTTTGTCACTACCTTATCATTTTTGTTACACAAGTAATTTTACCACAAACCGTTGCCTCACTCCGCACGGTCTAAGACATCGTTGAGGTGAGACATCCAATGACTTTCAGTCCAACAAATTGTTAGGTTTTTCATGTTGGATCAAAGACCTATAATCGGGTTTTCTTATCTTGGTGTGAAGATGATTAGGTAACTGATAGATCTAAATTTTCTGTTAAAAAAACAAGATTACACTTTTGTTAACAACATCAATTCACTTATTTCATCATCTTATTTAATTATTTTTCTAATCAAACACAATAATTTAAAAAACACATATTTATAAAATAAAAACATTACATCAATAAAACAATATGTAACATAATAATAACACGAGTTTTAGATATGTTTACAAAGGAAACAAGTTAGGATAATTTGTCATGGCTATAATATATCAAAGGGTGCAATGTACAAAATATTAATAACACATATTCTTCAAACATTATCTTTTGTTTTTTCTCTGCCAAGTTACAGATTTATCTCTAAAAACCTGTCTCATTTCAAATTTGGATCTATCATCACTGTTATAGAACAAGACCAGATTTATCTCGTTTTAAACTTAGATCTATCATCATTGCCTCTTTAATAAGACCATGCAAATAGAATAAGAAGAAGAAAAATAAACAAGATTGTGTTTATCTCTTGTAAGATCGTAAAAAAAAAAAGAAGAAAAACGGTCGAATGACCAAAAAAAACAATTTATTTTAATTTACTCAACGATTGGATGTGAAAGGGGATCTACCCCGCGTATCCCCCTCATCCCTTAACCGATGTCATCAATTGACGTGGTTGTGCCAACGGTGTCGCTTAACCGACACTCATCGGTTTCAACCAACGCCCACCGTTGGAACGAGCCGAATACTCTCAAACTATAGTACAAGTACACTTATTTTGATTATTAAGGTTAAGTAAACAACTTTTGAATTTTTTTAAACCTAGTATTAGTAGTTATTATGACTAATTTGTTAAACATAATGATATCCTCACAAGATGTATCATATTCGAAACTCCATAGGTAAATATCTTGAAGGGATTCGAAAATGCTTACAAAAATACCCTAGTTAGGTCACATATATCTCAGTTAAAAACACACTTCACAAGATGTCTCGTATTCAAACCATAAACATGTTGAGGGGATTTAAAACGTTTACAAAGATAACCCAATTAGGTTACAACATTTTTTTTTATTTAGAAAGCCAACTACCAAATCCACACAACTTTAATACATATTTACAAATTATTTATTATGAGACTTGAACCCACGACTTATAGATTACACGATACACTTTATGTGATTACTTTTTAAAGAAATAAATCGTTTAGCTATTCTATTTTAAAAATTTACTCTTTTAGCTAGAGAAAAAAAAAATCGATGAAGAAGCGATCGGATGTATGCATTATTTTGTGGAACCGGTTATACTCGGACGATATCTGGCAGAGGCCACCAAACGTTAGACTTGAAGTCCCCCTAGTGACACATGTTACTTTCTAGCTTGGCATTATTATTTCATTTTGGTCTCATTGCATTATTATTGGATTTTTTTTCAAACAACACATACATTATTATTGGACTTGATTATGAATCCGTATTAAAACACACACACATATATATATATATATATATATATAATTTCAGTAATATAAAGTTATCAAACATATGAATACCATATAATAATTTTGAAAATATGAACTCATAGTATGACATCAATGAGACTTATATTCCTCTTGGAAGCAGTCTTTCTATCCTGAGGTTTGGGACAAGACTATCTACATCATACCTCCTTTATACCCCGGTTATGTCAGGATTGAGTGTAGTAGTTGTTGAACTCAAATTATGACATCGATAGAAATAAATTAGACAAGTAATTTTCATGACATGGGAAATATATAGATAATACAGTTTATCTTAATATATTGTGGAGTAAAAAAGTATGAAGTTTGTGTGAATTTAAATAGAAATGAATAGATAAACTTTAATTATATGTGAAGTTTTGATGAGCTAGGCCTAATAAGATCACTACTATTAATTTTAGATAACATATGTAATTTTCATGCATGATACGATTTTAGAACTATTAAAGATTATAATAAATGGTAAGTTGTTGGGAGAATGTTAATCACTTAAATATCATTTGTATATTATGTGTGTGCCCGAGCTTTTATGAAAAGAAAAGAAATATGTATTTTTTTAAATAAAAAAAAGGTTGTCTTATGAATTTTTTTCTTTTCACATAAGAAAAGTATATTAAGAGAAAAAGGTATGGTTAAACTGATCTAATAGAAGATTATAAAATGCAACATTGTTGCAAGAGATTCACAAAATTTTTACAGATGTTTATCTATCACTTTAAAGTCTTAAATGATCACAATTTTTATTTTTATTTTATTTATTTGAACGGTCGACTTTTATTAATAAAATTTAAAAACTTTGACAAGACGCCGAAAGTACAAAAGCAAAAACATTTACAATAAAAAGGAAGGACTCATGACCCATAGATATCATGAAATAGACGTTTTCCTTTACTGAACAGAAATCCATGAATTAAAAAATTATATCTATACTTCCTTATAAAAGGTTTACCCCACCTTCATTTTATTGAATTTAGATTTTGAAATCCCTAAACTGCACCTAATTTATCAACATTCCTAACAACTAAAACATACAGTCTATCAAAAATACCCTTAATAAATTAATTTATAACATCTATCCCTTAACTCCTAAAATAACTACACTACCTTCTTTTACATCAATTACCTTTACATCAATAATTTATACCATTTTTTTTCTTTTAAATAACCTAAAACAATATAGTTTAGTTATAAAAGGTTTCCAAAAATTAATTATAACCTTTTAACTAGTACTTGCAACAAAATATGGATAATTGGGCCACTTTAGGGATTTAAGATTTCCAAACTTTTGCCGGTTGGTATTAGGTCAACTGACATCTATTCTTCCTCCATAAATGCTTTTGTGGAGTTATTATGGATGACTTTTGTGGAAATAGGTCACGGATTCGAATCCGGACTTACTCCAAAACGTGGTAATATTACTCGGGGTTGGTCCTTAATAAAAGATCAGTTGGTACTCAAATGACACACGAGATTGAGAATTTCTCTGCTATTCTAAACCTTTTTGTGGAAGGTTCCCAAACTCTTGGTTAATCAGGCCACTTTAGCGCTTGCCAAACTACTGGGAATTGGGAAATCAGTCCAAGTTGTCCAACCGTAACCCTGTTTTGGATATTGATTTGTTGGGCCTAGGATAGCCTTCAAAAGATGTTGAGTTATCGGGCCACCTTCAAAAGATGTTGAGTTATCGGGCCAACTGTAGTCTAAACTCGAAGTCTGTTAAAATTAATATTTTAAACCTAATCTATATTACTATATATAAAAAAAGCAACCCCATTTTAAGGATAAAAAATAAAAAAAAATCAAAAATCTCCCTTTTTTCAAAAGCCTTTTTTTTTAAAAATTAACCAATATACCTATAATACCATTAATAAATTAATTTACACAATCTATCCCTTAACTCTTAAAAATAATTACACTGCCCCCTTTTATATCAATTACCTACACTACTCGCCACCGCCAATCGCCGCCACCACCACACGGCTGCCGCACCGCGCAGGCATCCATCTAGTTTTGTTTTATGCATCCGACACAATATGTCCTGTTTTCTTAATCAAGAGAGTCACTATGCGTCAATGCAGGCCTGGTTAAGATAATGTAGTCTACCTCGAGTAACACTTATTCTTGTATAGTGAGTTGGAGGTGATTTAAAACATGTCGTTTCAAAAAAAATGAAAATGCTATTAAACGTCACGTTTTGAAACAATTATATTGAATCTATGTGTGATTAAAAGGATGATCTTTCCTTCTTAACACAATATATACTTTGTTGAACACAAATATATAAGTGAGAAAAATAAGAGAAGACATATGGATTAACCATGGTTATGTCTAATTGGCATAATCAATTTAATCAACGATCATAAATCAAAGATATATTATTCGATTAGTCAAAATTGTTACATGATTGAAAACCGCACATGCAAATTATTATATTAACTATGGGAAGTGATATTGGTACCATCCATTTTGATTAATTTACCATACTGTTCAAATTTTATAGCATACTGTATAAGCACTTAATACATGATTTTAGTAAATTAATCATAAGAGATGATACCAATATCATTTTCCATTAACTATAAACCCATAGGCATAAAAAGAAATCTATTGGGCAAGGTCCTATATAAATTGTTCTAATGGGCCCATATCCATTGTAGACTTGTAGTGGCTTCAATCGATATCGAAGTATCGAACTGCCCTTAACATGCTCCGTTTACTTGACTTTCGAAATGCAGTTTGCATTTTCCAATTCAGATACGTAGTCTAGCGAAATTGGATGAATGCATGAGATTTTTTCGAGTTTAGATTATTTAGATAAGACGAGTTTATTTTGACTAAGATATATACCGTTTAACAGCTGTAAACATTTTAAAAAACTTTCCTTGATTATCTCAAAATGTTTACTAAGCAAAATTTGAACCGAAGACCTTTTATTATGCTACCTTGGTGGTAGACTGGTAGTTAAAATAAAAAAATAAGTAGGGATAATGGTTTGTATTTTTTTGTTATTATCCTGGATTTTTAAGTATTTTTTGTTTGATTTAGTTAGTTTGTAGAGTTATAAACAATATATAAGTATAATTAGTGACATCACATATAATCTTATTACTACTACTACTAAATGTAACTTTTTTTAAACTTTAATTTTCAACCTTTTCGTATATATCGTGCTTTGTATTATAAGTCTGAGTATATGGTTTTGTTTGTTTTATATGAGAAACTTATGAGTTTATTTTCTTTTATAAATACTCACTATCTACTAGCATGAGAGCATGAACAAGTTCAAATATGACGAGATTTATTGTGTATATATATACTGTTGGGGGTCAAATTTTCACATCTATGATCTTGGATCTTAGATGTTGACCACTACGAGAAAATTCATTTTTTGTGGCGATTTTTTTCGTAGTGAAAAACATTGTTTTCGTCGAAAATTCATTTTTTGCGGCGATTTTTTTGTCTCGAAACGTTCGCAATGCATGAATGTAGCACATCACCTTTGGGCAGAAGTGAAAACATTCATGTATTTAAAGCATATGTCATGTGTATGTCAATAAACAAATTTTAATAAATATGCAAATTAAGTACAACATCACCTTTGGGCGAAAATGTAATATTCATGCATATTAAACTAAAGTTATATGTGTGTCATGTCAACATTAGAGTGAATGATATAAGGACATCATGACACACATTTACATGAGTGAGATTGTTCATTGTTAGATATATACATAGGGGTGTTCGTGGTCCGGTTTGGTCCGGTTTTGACTAATTTTCAAACCAAACCGACATTTTTGGTTTCAACATATATCAAACCAAACCAGACCAAGAGTGTTGTCTAACCGGACCAAACCAAACCATGTAAGCCGGTC
>JAOEHQ010048533.1:0-10157 GCA_025447715.1 Asclepias incarnata
AATACAACTATATTATGCGAGTTATTAGCAAACCCAAAAATAATTTGAGTTATTAATAGACTATCATAATTAAAATATTTAGACATGGTAATTAAAGTTAATGTTTAATCATTAATTATAGAATATTTTTGGAAAGCTTAACTATAGCCTTGGGGGCTATAGTTAGCAAAACCCTATTAACTCCTTTTACTGTTTCATTTTTATTGTTTCATTCAAAACATCAAAAATCTAAAGACTGTTCATCCTACATCAAGACACCAAATGATGCATATATCTATAACTACTTATCAAGTATTTTGGGGTTTTATTTTTTCAATGTCTTAAAATTCAGACGTTGAAATGTTCATATTACCCTTTTTACATATTTATATATCATTTATTTCCTAAAATACATACAACACCCATTTACATCAATTATCTTTACATTAATTACCTACACTATTCGACGACGCCACCACCACCACCAGTTGCCGCCACCACGCCATCGTCGTCGCCGCATTGCGCGAGTACATTCTTAAATTTGTTTAAATTATGTTTGTTCATTTTATAATTTATTCTAGTCGCCATCACTTAGGGTCCTATTATTTCCAATTTTGTTGCATACAAATCCAAAATGGAAAAACTTCACAGCCACCAAGGCTTGTCTTGTTTCAACATTTTCATTTTTATTTAGATATGGATGCCTTTAATGGTTATATTAAAATAATAAAATATTTAATCATTGAAGCTTTTATATTAGCTGGTGATTTTTTTAGAAAATGAATTGCACTTATATTACTCTTTTTTCATATAAAATATAGGGTTGTAATCAAATGAAAACTAGAAAAAGATTAAAACCAATGGATAAATCTCAGCCACACATTTCTCTCTTATTCTTCTTCTACTTTTATTTTTTTTAACTTGTTTTTCACATTTTGTAATTCTTTTTAAAAAAAAATTTAAATTTTTAATAAAATTCTATACCAAAATATATATATATATATATTTCAGATGATGATACGGTACGGGCTACGCCCTTAAGTGTATTAATAACAAGGGGGTGATAGGTTATAGGGGGTGATTGGTGATGGGATGATCTACCTAACGGGCTCCGTCTTTAGCCGCCATGGTTATGTCCTGAACTCACGGGTTCCGCCCTTAACCATACGGGTTAACCCCTTTGGAAAAAAAAAAAATTTTGGTTTTTTTTTTTTTTTGAATGGGATTTTATTTATAAAAAATAAAAAAAATAAATAAAAAATGAAAAAAATAAGGTAAAAAAAAAAAGAATAAGGTGAAGAAGAAATTAAAAAAAATATATAGCTGAGATTTATCCCTTGTTTTTAATTTAATTATGGTTTACAAATAAATATTTATCATAAAATATAATCATAATACTCAATTTTATAATTATATAAGATGTAAAAAAAATAACATATAAACAGTCATAAAATTGAAAATAGTGCCAAAATAAAATTCAAGAAAAAGGGGAAATAAAATCTTTATTAAATTTTTTTTTTTTAATACTTAAAACAGTTGTAAATATTTCACAAGTACAAGGACCTAAAACAAAAAATATCACTCAAAAAAACGCGGGAAAACCAATATTTATAAACAAGTAAATAAAATTCAAATTCAAATATAAAAACACAACAAACAGAGCTTAACGCCGGGAAAAATGGAGAAAGTAGACAAATTCAGTCCAATAATCATACCAAATTGCCAACCAACTCCCTCACAGGAATCTAAATTACAATCTATCCCTTTCGTAACAGAACCCGATGATTCGTTATCCGAAGAATCTTCATCTTCAGACGAATCGTCTGAACAAGAAACCGAAATAGTAATGGTGACTTTATCGGATAGCACTGATGATTATCAAACACCTCCTGAACATCAATCGTATTCTCAGAATTCGAGTAATGATGGTCAGGTTGCTGTTGTAGAGGTTGATCGAGACGGAGAGGGGGAGGTAGCCATGAATGTGGCGGGTGAGGGACTTGATTTGGGTAAGAATCTAGGGGTGAGGAACAAAAAGGATTTGTTATATCTACAGATGGGGAAGAAGATTTGCAAAGGACGAAAATACCCCCAAATACCCCCACGTGTTTCTCACGTGGGGGCCTTGTCCTTCGATTGCAAAATTTTGCCAACTTTAGGATTTAATTTGTAATTTTTCGACTTTAGGTCCTGAAAGTGCAAAATTGGTAAAGTTCAGGGACGAAAAATGTAATTTACCCTACTTTAATACCTGTTTTACAATAACCAACCCCTGTATATATATATATATATATATATATATAATTGTTTTCCTTTTTCTTTTTGTGTCATTACAAGAAGCAAAAATCTATCACCACCCATAAGAAAGTTAACATTGGAAATGCACCAAGTTTCAGGATATCTAAAACAAAACCAATATACAGCTGATGCACTGCCAACGATGGTTTCTGTGTCCTCACTACACGTAAAACATACAAAAGGAAACATGAACATGGAAAAGACAGTTACCGCTGCATTTCTCCTGATTTCATGTACAAAATCCCTATCATGTATGTGTATGCTTGTTGCTTCACATACCCTCCAAGCGGAAGCTTTTTAACCTGAACAAGAATAACATGAGATGGCTGTTAGCATAATCAAATAAGTATACATGCAACATTACCCAATGCCACCAGGGACGGTGTATGGGGAGGTAGGTTGGATAGGGAGACTGCTTCTAGAAAGATCCACGGCTCAAAGAAGCAAGCATGCTAAAGCCAAAATTCAATAATGTAATTTAAGGCTCGGTGACAAGTTGCATACATCCACTTTTAAGTGCATTTTTTCCGAATAACTACATATAAGCAATTTCCAATGGTTAAAAAATTATAACTTCACTACAAATTACTCGTGTCCATGAGTAAAAAACCCAAAGACTGGTTAGCAAGCTCCATATACAGTTAACCTCCCTGGCAGTGTAGCTGGCAACCTGCTATTATACCCTGAGGCAGAGGCAAAAATCATTTATCATCACAATGGTGCATTTTACTAAGCAAACTCCCTGCAGACCCCTCTACATCCCATCCACAGCACTGGAAGAACTCACTTGCCACAAAAAGGTAATCCATCATTCTGAGACTTAATTTGAAGTTCATATTACCAATCGTTCAGGATATCCAAGTTAACATTCAAAAGGAGATGTTATAACTCCAGAAGAAAACACTATATGAAGTTTGATATTTCTTGATGATACTCGTAGAAAGCTACTGAATCGAGCAATATAACAATTCTTTATTTCCTGGTTTTTCGACCCACGAAAACATTAACATTAAAATGATCTGATGCCTTTTTTCTGTTCTTGTTTTAATTTTGATAAACCGTAACAACACCATATATGAAGTAGACGGAAACCATAATGAAAGAAGGTATTCCTAAACCGGCAATGCTTTACTGTTTGAAGAAGATATTTAGTTTACACTTATCCGTCTGCAATATTAAGCCAGCTGGTAACTTGAATAAAACTTGCCGGGAACTAAGGTCTAAGGGGATTGAAATGCGTGTTGAACGAGATTATTTTTTTAGGTCAAAACAGGTCAGGTCAGGTTGACTCCTAAACGATGTTAGCAAATGATACTAAGATGTTAGCAAATGCTGTTAAAACATCAATAATTATGATAACAAAGGTTGTAATCAAGTCTTAAACGTTAGTCATCCAAAAAACGCATGTAATTTCCATAACCATTTGATCTACATACGGCATTTGTTGACTTTTGAAAGTTGAGATTAATATACTTCTTCAATGTAAACCAAATCAAGTTTTGCAAAAATATTAAAACCAGTATGTAAGCTTACCATGTATAAGGCTTGCAAAATTACAATCTTGTTAACTAACTTATAATTGATCAGGCGTCTTTAAAAAATCTAACTTAGTCGAAACACTCAAAATTAGGGGTCAAGGAAATGGAATTTGAAAAGAAAAGAAAAAAGAAGTCAATCTGAGGTCCGAGTAAAGAGTTAAAACCTTCCAAAGTTTTGACTTTACATACTTAAAATGATGCCTTCTTTCCTTAAACTTTCATGACTTGTACAAAAAAAGAAAAGGATAATGATACCACACTTTAGCTGGGAAATTTCTGGTTTAAACCAAAATAAGGGTAAAGTTTGTTCAAATAGTAAGAAGGAAAAAAATTGTTTTCGGACCTGCGATTTGGTTAACTAGCAGCAAAAAAATGGAAATCCCAGGGGTATCCCTGAGATTATGTCAGCTATTTCGTGAAAACCTGAAAAATGTTTGCTAAAATGTGGTATTAAGTTGGGTTTTCAGCAACCTAAGTTTTTTTTTTCTCTTCTAGAAATAACTCGATCAGACAGAGCTGTAGTAACAGGAAAGACCGAAATCATTATAACAAAATCGAATCAAAGCTAGACAACTTAATAGAAAAGAACACTATACCTTTTCTTGTCTTGGTTGGTCTAGGTGCATAACCCGAAGGACGGACTGCTGGACAAGAGCTGCTATCTGGAACAGATTTCAACGAAGTATTTGGCTTCTTGGAGGATAAGAAACCTGAAGGAAGAAGAGCATCTACAGCTTCCCTTTGTTGTTTCCTTCTACAAATAGGGTCTTTCCTTCTACTAATATGGTCGATGGACTCAGTGGGTCCTCTACTTCCCTTTTCCTGTTGATTAAGTTTATTTACAGGCCTACCCACGACTATATTTTTATCAAACTTTTGCCTTTCACTGCTTTTTTTACCATGATCATCTTCATCAGTGGCCGGCTTCATATCCTTAAATGTTTGGTTTACATTGTTTTCAGTATATACAGATATATTATCGTTCTTTGCTGGAGAATCATATTGTTTTTTTGCTTTTTTCTTTGCCATATCATCATCTACCGCAAAGGATAAACTATCGTTGCTATGAGCTCCAGGGTACCCTCTTTTACTTTCAGAAGTATTGAACCTTTTCCTCTGTTCAGCATGTCTGTTAACCTCCTTCCCATTTTTCTTATTCTTAAGTTGTATGGAAATATCATGTGAGCTATCTGTAACCAGATTACTCTTGAATAAAGAGTTAAACATGGAAACATATGGCTTTTTAACAGATAAAATTAAATTCCTATCCTTGGCATCGTTAACAAGTGCTCCCCAGTTCTTATTTGTCTGCAATGTTCTCACATTTCCCAAAATCCACAAAGAATGTCTGGCCCTCGTCAATGCCACATTCATTCGTCTCACGTCAGCAACAAAACCAATACTTCTAGAGTTCATTTCCTGTGCCCTAGAGGATGAACCCGTTGCCCGAACAGTGGATACTACAAGTATATCAACCTCCCGACCTTGAAAACCGTCAACAGTATTAAGTTCCATTTCATCCATTATACAAGACCCAAAAGCAGCCGAAAAACGTGAACGCAATAGGGAAAGTTGAGATCTATAAGGTGTTATAATCCCAATTCTTCCCCCAACAAACTCTGCTGGATAACTGTCAAAAGCAAAAATAATTTTAAAATTAGCATCGAGGAAATTATGGTATCAAACCAACATAAATACATACCTCTTCCTGAAAAATCTGAGAAGTTCCACCGCAGCATCAGCCTCAAACTCATTGTAGAGAGACCCAGTGTTCTTACCATGAAGCTCCTGCCCATCCAATATATCGAAGAATAGATAAGGCCCGAGGCCTTTAGTCTTGTGAAATGGTTTTTCTTTGCTAGGCATCCCATCACCATTTAGTAAGTTTCCATCGTAAAAATGCAAAGAAGGAAACCGGCATATCTCTGGATGCATCCTATACTGAAACACGTAAAAAAAATAACGGCTAGTGAACTATGAAACACATTAACAACAATACCCATCCCGTCAGAGATGTGGTGAGCTATAGGTAACACTGAAAGCGAAAACCGGTTATTGCGGAAGGTTTACATCTTTCCTATGTAGGGGCAGATAGCCACAGATCTACCTGTTATGTTGTACAACTATTAGTCTTAATTATTTTGAATACCTTCTTATTATATGTATGTGTGTGTGTATATGTATATATATATGGGTGGTGATCCGTACACCGCCAATTTTTAGCCGTATATCACCAAATATGTGTCACATTATTGTACAGTACAATACCCTAAAACATGTTTGGTGGTGTACGGCTAAAAAATGGTGTATGGATCACTTGTGTGTGTGTGTGTATATATATAGTGAAGTGATCCAATGAGACCAAAAACAAAGGTGAGAACCATGAGAACCACTAAAATTTTCATTTTCATTTTTTATTTTTTTCAATATTTATTTATTTATTTATTTTAATAAAAACTCATTCAAAAAAAAATAAAAATAGCAATATAATTTTCCCCTCGGATTAGCAAGCTTTAGAATATAATTTTCCGTTCGGATTAACAATCTGTAGGGTTAAGGGTTTGAAGTTCTAACCCTAGAACTTCTAAGCCTAAACCCGTATGGTTTGATGACATCACCCTCGGATTAGAGGGGTAAATCAGGGCCGAATGCCCGTCAGGGTTTTAGAACATAATTTTCCCCTCGGATTAGCAATTTACAAGGTCTAAGGTTTGAACTTCTAGGGTTAGCCTGCCGCCAGGCTAATCCTAGAACTTCTAAGCCTAAACCTGTACCGTTTGATCACATCCCTTCGGGAATTTTATATTTTTAATTTTTAGAATGGGTTTTTATTAAAAAAAATAAAAAACCATACCAAAAAGAAGGGAAATAGTAGTAGTTCTCACCCTTGTTTTGGTTCTCACATTAACCCTACCCATTATATTTACATATATATATATATATATATATATATATCACGAATGTGTGATTACTCTACTCCGACCCTTACTCCGAACGTAGGAGTGGACAGATAATGTGTTCCACTTATTGAACAAGGTTCTATGGTCAATTTGTTACGCTTGGATGTCGAAGGCATCATTGGGGTAATCTCGTAGTTCCTATGAGGTGGAGATGAATCCGAATAATCTGAATACGCTATCGATGACTATAGTCGGCTTACAGCTTCTAGAGGACCATATGCTCCAAGTACTCTTTTGTTGATGTATGTGAATCTACTACGCATCATTAAACATCCACTTTTAAATAAGTCAATCAAGTTTGATGCTAACACATATCTTTTCTTACATTCATACCCATGCATCCACATCCAATGTCATAAATACACAATTGTTAATCTCCGTCGTTCTAACTTGTTTGTCTTTTTGAAATGTAGTTTCAAATCCTATCAAATTCATTGTCTCATTAATGATCTTAGGACAATGAGGGTTTTACATATTTAAGAATGGAACACCTAAATCTGAGAATGGCACCCACAGTTGCAAGCAATAATCACCATTAGCACTTTTGTTTGCCACATACAAACTAACAAGTATGTGTCGTGTGGTTTCTACATTACACTTGTACCCATAACCCGTGGGTACAAGGTTTTACATGTAACAATGGATTTACAAAATATTTAAAAAGCTTAATATCTAAACAAATAGTTTATCACTGAAAAAGGTAACCCTACTCTTAAGAAACATGCCAAAAAACTACAAAATCTAAATAAAGTGTTTGATTCTTTGAAGCTCGAAACATATAAAACCATAGGAGTTTAATATAAATAAATTCGCAGTTCAATTCTTCTCCTTGCTTTTTATTTATGACTGAGCCTACTAATTGGCGGTCAATCACTGGTTATTGTGTCATTGTCGGAGGAAACCTAGTCTCTAGGAAAAGCTAGAACAAGGTGAATCTTAATATAAGGGGGTGTTTGGTAGGAGTGAATTGTAAAGAATGGAATTGAATTGGAGAATGGAAATGTATAGGAGAGAATGAACAAAAAGAAAAGAAAATCATTCTGTTATTTGGTATAAAGAAAGAATTGAACATGGGAATGAGGTCAAAAACTAAAATCTATTATCCTCCTCCTACAATCCACTAGAATGTGCAACCACTATTATCAGCTCAATTCAACATTTCAATTCAATCTAATATATAAAAGAATTCAAACAGGAAAGGAAAAACAAATAATTAGGTAAAAAACTAAAAACTATATAATTATTATAAATATATATACACATATATATAATTCAAGTATTAATACTTAATAATAACTACCTATAAATACATGCCTTTATTCAATTGTTTATCTTTACTCCCTTATAAAACAAACTACCCCTCCCCCATTTAAACTTTCTGTCTTTAAAAAACCCAATTTACCCCTTAACTTTCAACACTTCCTCAACCCACACACCACAATCTACCCAATATACCCCTAACATCTTATCCAACCCTGACACCCAAATCACACACACAACAACTCAACTCAAAACACACACACACACACAAAAACCGATCCCCCTTCTTCCTACTCCGGCTAGACCAACCACCGCCGTAATCATCATCATCACGGCATCACCACCACCACAGCCTTCTGTCATCACCACCAACCGATTTTAATTATTTATGGGTTTTTATTGGTGTAACCTATTAATAAAATTATTTATGGGTTTCTCTTACCGCCACCATCGTCGGAATCATCATCACCATCACCATCACCATCACCACAGCCGTCTGTCATCACCAACTACCGCACCAAACACCACCACCGCTGCGATAGCCCCCCACCAGTTGCTCAGCCATTACCTCCACCACCATCCATCGAAAAAATATTTTGATTATTTATGGGTTTCTCTTGGTTTAACCTAATTTAATTTCTACTTATTTATGATTTTCAATTTATTCTTTTATGATATTTATTCTTATATTCACTATTGTTTCATTATAGGTACAATGGTGCCAGTTCTATGTGATGGGGTGAGGACATAAGCAGTCATAAACAGGTTATGATATTTCAATATAGTTTTTTTTGAAGGTCATTAAAGTTTCTTTTCCCTGTTTAACCAACGGGTCTTTTAGGGTTTTTGTTTAGATCTTTTGTTCACTTAAAATTATGGACAAATTGTCGACGCTTTCGTGTTTTGCTCATCTCCGATTTATATCATGTTGTAGATAATCACATGGTGTGTGCTATTCAGCTATCACATGTAATCATAACAGGTTTGTTTTTTTAATCCATTTTCTGCAACTTTGATTATTGGTTGGCTTTTAATTCTCAATTTTAATTCTCGGATTTTAATCCATTTTTTTATACATGATTTGATCCTTTTAGCTTTTATGGATTTGTTTCAATTTGAGCATACATGATCTGTGTGATGCTTATTTTAAATTAGTATGTTTGTGTTTGTAGTTTAAAAGTAATCTTCTTCTTTCAGTGATAGGTGTCTTTGAAATTGAATTTGTCCATAAAATTTCCATTGTTACTGATATTGATCTTCAGTTTGTTGAATAGGGTGTTAAGAGATGGTAATGCTACCACACCCTTTTGGTTGTACGTTTGATGAATCCATTGTTCACCACAAGGTAAACCTGCTCTTGATTGTAAGTCTTTACATTTGTTTTTTATTAATATAGTATACATTAGTACATTAATGATTTTTAACTTAAGATTTTGTTTATGTGAATTTATAAAGTTTATGTGAATTTATAAAGTTTTCTTTCAATCCACTAGGCACACAAGATATATTATTATGACTAAATTAGTTAGGAAAATAAGGAGTTTAAATTAAAAGCTAAATATCTACGTTTGAAATTTGCAAAAAAACAAACGATATATGATAGATTACTATGCTGATTTTCTCAGTTAGCCACTTATTTGGATCATAATTGCAATTCTTCATTTGATTATGTAATGATGGTGCCAAATGCAGACTATTATAATATGATTGTAATAGAAATCAGTCTAGAGTTCCAAGCCTTGCTAGCTACAAGTTAACATTTTCCATGGAAGCACTTTAACAATCACAATCTCATCTTCAACCTTTGAAGCACTTTAACAAGCCCAACAGTCAATCTCATCTTCTTCTGTTAGCTTCGTTGGATGTTATCAAGTTGTAGTTTTTGGTCAACACATTGCCAGGCTTGGATGGTGATCTTCCATTCACACTTGAAACTGGGTAAGGTAATTTCCATTTATGACTACTCTTCTTTGGTCTATAAAACAAAGGATGTGATATGCTAACCTTTATGCCAACAATGTGGTTTAAGTTACATCAGGAGAGTCTGGTGACGAGCAGTTATTTTACTATTTCATCGAGTCTAAAGGGAACCCAGAATATGATCCTCTCATGATATGGTTAA
>JAOEHQ010048534.1:0-10157 GCA_025447715.1 Asclepias incarnata
TAAATAAATTAAAAATTATAATTTTATTATTAAAAAGAATCACGAGTCCATGTTTTATATATATAAGCACCACTATTAATTATATATTTGTCATTATCAAAATTCATAAAATTATAAAGAATTAAAACAAAACGAAGCTGAGTGGTCACTTTGTTTGGAAGTGCTATTGGGGTAGTCCTAGCTTGTTGAATATTTGTTAGAGGTGTTTTGACGTAACCGAAAGTATACATGATTTGAAGGTTATATATTATTTTACATTAGCTTTTATCGTAACTTGTCTTTCTTTTGACCGTGAAGGCTAAATAGTCCATAATGAATTTACCGTTAAAAAGAATGGAAATATATATATATATATATATTGCGATTGCGCATTCAAGGCTATCTGACCAAAGGATCGACAACGAACAAAATCACGCAAAATGAAACTTGAACAAAGCCTAAAGACGTGCAACCACCCGCCACTACACTCATGGACGGAGTCAGAAATTTGTTTCAACGGGTTCAAAAGTATAATTAGTTGTGTTTATACATTAAATTAATCGGCTCGTAAGTAAAATCATACGTTAATTGCAATAAAATATGCTAAAGCTATACTTTTACTTTTGGTGGAAGCTAGCTTCGTCGTCCATATGGTTGTTTAATTCATTTAAGAGGGACATGTAATCTTTAAGTGAAGATTAAACACACATGTGGCATAACTTGAGCATATTTACGATATTGTTACAGAGTTGATTAGATCAAACATCAATCCAAATCCAAATCCAAATTACACCAGTTACTAAACTATCCTTATAACGTAATATATCTTAATACACAATATTATTTTATGTATATACATCAACTGGGAATTGTATATAGAAATTCGAAAGTTATATATAGGAAAACCCTAAATAAATGAACTAGTTTATAAATTTACATATTTTTTTTCTTCCGTATATACAAAATTTTGACCTTTCGTTATGGATAACAAATAAGAAATTCTAACCCTCTCTGTCCCAAAAAGATTGTTCACAAACAAAAATAAAAAGAAAAATTTACATGTGCGATTAGTGAAGTTGTTATTTGACATGATAAAAAGTAAATTTTACGTACCCTTATATTCAAAGCATATTTGACTTGAAAAATTATAATAATTGTAAGGGATTAATAAAAGTTATGATAAGTAAACATAGTACGTGGACAATTATTTTAGAACAAACAATCATAATAAGGTGATGTTGAAATGAGACAGAAAGAACACATAACTATGTTCTTCTAATCTAGTAAAAAAGTGTTACATCATTCTCTTTTACACCACTAGCGCCGACTACTACCGCAGTCGTCAAAATCGTCACCCCAACCGTTACGTTGCTAAAGAATGACATAAATATCATTCTAGTTAATGGCAACATGGATCATATATGTTTGTTGTTAAACTCCTCAAGTGTTGCTTAGACACAATTAAATTAGGTTATACATAATGTTTAAGTCATACGATTACTTCTTTTATATTAGTAGATAGATGGCCGATTTGTCACCCAACCTACTTTAACGACCTAAAGGCTTTTAGAATTTTGTTAATCATAATTTTTAGAAATAATACATAAAAAATGATATACATGGAAGTTGATAATTATTACAAAATAACAACTAGAGGTGTATCCACGCAATCTGGCAGTTCCGAATATGTCGTGTAAAAATTCGTTGTTAATCCCATTAAAATATAATTGCAGAATGAAGAGTTTGACAAAATATATAAGGTAAGTATTAATTAATATTTAAGATGTAGGAGTTAACTAATTATATAAGATAAATGTTAATTAAGATTGTTAGGGTAAGGATAAACTAGTAATTTCTAATATTTAAAATGCGTAACTTTTTAACAATGTGATGTAATTTTTATATAGTATTATAGATTATAGATATACATGTAAGTTGGTATTTACTACGAAATTAACATCTTTGTACCGATATAAATGGAATTTGATAATTATTACGGAATAACATATTTGTATGTGTTAATCATAAACCTAAAAGTCATGATTAACAACATTTTTAAATTTATGAATCAAAATATTCCTTTCTTGGCTTTTGACTAAGATCGATCAAGTGTAGATATACAAATCTATGATAAAAATGAGCCTTAAAATTGTTGTACTTTTTTTTTGGACGAAAAATATTGTTGTAGTTTAATAATGATAAATTTTACATTTCATAGACATCAATTTTTATTATTTTATTTTAAGTTTTTGGATCCGTACGGACTAAAATGAGAATAGTGACATATGGTTAGGTTGGAACTGGAATAACGTGATAGTCATCGGACCAACAGTTAATATCCATGTCTGAAATCTGGAAAAAGAAAGTACGAACTCAGTACCTGCAATTTCAAATTAGTCAAAAATATGTCCCTTATCTTTCGTAATACTTACTAATATATCCCTACAAAAAATAAACAATGGGGGACCATACTTCCAACTGTTTTTCACAACAAATTTCAATATTGTCATTGTTATTGTTATTGTTATTTATAATTTTAATTGTAAATGTAATTATCACTAGTCTTTATCAATCGAGTTGGCTAATAATATAATCTTAACTATAAAAACAAACGTTTAACTAGCAAAATGCTTGGGGACTGTGAAAAAGCTTCCCTGATTTTTACCCGCAGGTCTTGGGTTTGACTCCTTGGAATGACAAGTTTGTGGGATTTTTTCCTGAATTCTCTGGTTAGATCTTTCGCAGATCCAGACTCAAATCGAACATTCAAAAAACTATAAAACTATAATATAGTATATACTATAACAATAATTTGTTTCAGGACAAATACAAAGTGGAGTATATATTATATAACTATATATAATGTGTGATGCTAAGGTAAGTACAACTTTCCTATGTTTCTAGAAAAACATTATCACTATTTATTCTTATTTTTATTTTTTATTTTTTATTTTTACCCTCAAGTTGTCTCCACAGGATTCACTAATAAAATTAGTTTTGCCCTGCTATCAACAAAGATAAATTGATTTAACTTCAAAAAAAATGGGAAGACAAGAAACGAGAAGAAGTTCTCCAATACTAGAGTAAATGTCGAGTCGATTTACCAAAATGTTAGATCAATGGGTTTTCTTTGGTATAGGAATCAAAAGAAAGATGTATCTATTAGTTGGCACGATTGGTGTAGATTTGATTTGATGAAAAACTTGTTGTAAATTGTTTGTTGCCTTGACGATTTGGTCGGGATATATGTGAAAAAAAAGTTAACTTTCAAAAATTCACAAAAATGGATTGGTGTAACTAATTTAAATTTAAATTATAAACAAGGCATTATTTATGTGCAACTACCACAAATTTATTGGCCTTTAAGTTTCTTAACTCCAATTATTTTCCTTTTTACAGCTGCTTTTTATGTACATGTGATGTGTGAAAAGAAAAGTAAATATTAATAATTGTCGGTTTAATGTTATTTAGTTGATAGTAAACTCTTCTTATTTAATGCAGTATCTCATGGAAAATGTATTTTCTTTTCTTTACCTACTATGTATAGTACATTGTGTAATGTATAGCAGCATAAAACACAAGGTTATCATGTTTGTTTCTTTTTAAAGATGAATTTCGAATAAAACCATACCCCATTTGTCGTCAAATATGGTGAGGCCTTAACTCAATAGCGGATAGTTGGTTGTTGGTTGTCTAAACCGGGTTCCATTAACACAAGCCGAGCAACGGTGACAAAAGAAAAACCCCACTAGGCTCCTCAAACAGCTGAGAATTAATAGAATATGAATTTGCACCTGACAAGATTAGAACCTCCGTCTCATAAGTAAACCTAGGTGTCTCATCACTTGAACCATAGATCTTTGATACACATAATTCTCTCATACTAAATGAATATTGTGCTTTAGACGTCGGATATGTCTTTGATTGTTGACTTGCAATATTTTGAGGTCTACATTAGGATATTGTGATTTACAAATTATTAATTCTTATATATATATTGGTTGTATGACAGAGTTGTTAGGTACATAATAGTGGCCCTAAGACTATGGGGAATAGGGCACTCTAAGGAAGCCCCAAACTCCTCTCCATTCGTCATGTGGCGCCAACTAAGCAATGAGGCTTTCCCCCTCTTTTTTGTTGGAGTAGGGCATTCCTTGGAATGCCCCTTTTGTTTTTTTTGTTTTTTTTTTATTTTTAACACTTTCCATAGACGTCTCAAGTTGAATGGGCAACAGATTTTAAGGTCTGAAAAGCCCCCAGGGCCGCTGTTCCCGGCGTCTTGGGGTGTTCCATAGGCGTTCTCGATGAAAAATGGGGAGGGGGACGCCCTGCTCCCAAAAGCCTAAACCTTTCATTTTGGTTTTCCAATCAACCCATATAAATTCAAAACCAAAACTGAAACCTTGTAAGGTAGATAGTTATGGAAGTAGTAGTCTGAACCTCATCACTTGTCAATTTTGTGATTTTGCCATAATGGTTACATATACATCACCAACCCATTTTTATGTAACAAAATTTGTAGTGTGACATATGTTGCCTTTTTCATTTTGTGACAGACTACCTGCTATAGTATAACCATCTGCTTTTCCTCCTTTGGTTTCACCCATGGTTGAAATTTTAGGATTAAAAGACTAATTTTAAAGGAATTATGCCTTAAATATTGGTTAATTAAACTAAATATTGTGACCATGTAATGACTACTGTTATTATTAGCTACCGTATTTGTCACTTTTAAATCAATTATCCCTATGGCTATCCATGATACTTCATAACTTTTTACATCTACTAACAAAAATAATGCATCGCTTTTTATTCACTTTCTCTAAAATCGACTATTATCTATCTTCGTCTTTTGAAATTTAACATTTTAATATACTCATAATTGTATTTGCGTCGTACGAGATAGTTATTTTGATTAAATTTGAATTTAAAAAAACTCAAAGATATCAGCAAATAAACACTGATGGGAATGACGACGTCTGGCTTCGCTGATCTGCGGTCGATGATGATGGTGTAAAAGAAAAATATATATTATATTATATTATATTATTATGCGAATAAACTAAACATATAGATCACTATCCAAGACCGTTGAACCATATGAATAACTACGTTAACCCTCATTTTCACCATACAATGATTACTCAATTCGATTCTTTTTCTTCTTTGTGTCATAATTCAATATGTTAAGCTAATTTATTTATTTTACATTTAAAATATAAAAAAAATGATGTGTGCAGTAGCATTGTGCTGTCTATCACATCCAAATTCAGCACGTGAATAAATAATATAAAAAATATATTAAAAAATGTGTGTTAATATGATAAGGGTCTTATTATTTCAAACTTTTTTTCCCCTATATATACAATGTATAAACAATGCATAAAATAAATAATATAAAAAATATATAAATAAACAAACGCAAGTTGACTCTAAGACTGTGAGGAACAAGGCGGTATATGCCCCGATGCCGCCCCTTTCCGCCTCACTACCGCCATCTACACCGCCCCAAAGGGCGGCGAACGTAAAAAACTCCTCCGACCGACACTTCTTTTCCGCCCTGAAGCCCTCCTTTTTTGCTATATATATACAGGTGACAGACATATATATATATTTATTAAATTAAATTATAGATAGATAGAGAGATGATGAAAAGAAAATTGGGAACTTGCAGGGAAGATGGAGATTTGTGATGGTGGTGGGTGTTTTATGTAAAAGAAAATCACACTCGTTTTCTTTTATAGTGGTGGGTAAGTGGGTTGTGAGATTTCTAAAAAAAAAAAGAATATGTATATATATCTTGTTGTAATGTATTTTTTAAATATTATGGTGTGTTTTTTATAATTATGTTATAATGTATATGTATATATAATATATTTTTAAGTATATTAATGTATTTGTGTTAAAAAAATAAAAAATAAAAAATTTGAAGAATGCCTCAAAAAGAATGTCTCACTCTCACAAAAAAGAAGGTCATCTCTTCGGGGGAGGCACCGTCACATAGCGGAAAACACCCTCATGTGAAGGTGTCTCACTTCCATTAGTCTAAAAAGTTGATACCAAACCAAACTTTTATCATTAAATCCAATCACAATTACTAGCTGATACTCAAAAAATATATATATATATATAAATATAATATTGTAAACACCTTATTATATGGTCAGAAATAATGAAAAAAGTGGATATAGAGACAAACCCAAATCGTGTTGAATACTGGAAAAAGTAAAATTTAAGACTGGAAATAGGCTTAAATCCCTTGGAACCATTAAACAATCCAAGGCTTAGCAGAGATAGTCCAATCCTACCTGTATGTTCCCAGTACGAAACTAGACTATTAGGGGGAGGGAGTGGTTTTACCTATCTCTTCCTTCACCAATTTTCCACATCATCAATACCCAATAAAACCTTTCAACTCACACTTCATCAATTCACCACAATTTTCACCAATTTGGTGGCATTGGTTTCACCTAATTGCCACATCACCTTTTCTTTTCAACTTATTTTTAATATATAAAATCCCACAAAAACTATATAAACTAAACAAACCATTACATAATATTTAAAAAACTTAAACAAATACAATAAAAAAAAAAAAATAGGGGTGTTTGGTGCGTACTGAAAGAAGAAAAGAAGAAGGGGGCCGGACCCCACCCCATCATCTTAATATAAAATCATCATCATCACATCTTGAAGAAAACCTGCAAAACATATATACATACATAATATATATACACATATACTGCAAAACAGAAAATAAAAAAAAAAAAAGAAAAAAACAGATATCCATCGTCTCTCTCCTCGGCATCCAATACCGCCTATTACCTTCACCGCCTTTCACCGCCTGACTTGCGGCGGTGTTACCGCCTCGCCGCCGGCTTAACCGCATCCCTCACCGCGCCACTCCCTCCCCCCTAAAAACATTATAAATAGACTATCAATTTATCCATTTTTATCACAACTATATTTTACAACCATTTTTATTTACTACACCAAAAACATAAAAATGAATAACCAAAAATGGGGTTACTATAAATTAATTTTTGTACCCTTAAAACATTATAAATACACTATCAATTAATTATTTTTTAATATGTCTTTTGCTTACATTTTTTTTATTAGTGTAATGTTTTTTATTTAAATGTATTTGTATTTTTTAATTATTAATAAAATATTTTATATTTAATATAAATATATCGCATTTTTAATTATTAATAAAATATTAAGACATTTACCAAAGAAACACTTGCAAGTCTTCTCAAGACAAATCCTTATTTTTTGACAAAATTCAAGTCATCTTCCTTCACACCTTCTTAGTTTATTGAAAAATCATCATTTTCTTTACTTGATATTTTCTTTTGTTGATAGAAGCAAATTTATGGATTCCAATACGTAATACAATTCTCTACAATTGACTAAATTGTCATCTTGCAATCATTTTAAATAAGCTATAAGCTACCCCAAAACGCTCTCAAAATATCATAATGAATTTATCTATACTATCTAATAAAGAATACAACCCCCTCTTGAATGTTACTCATTTTTGGATATGCAAATTGTCTAAATTGCTCTTAATGATTAAATTACACTATCAATCCTTAATTTTCTAACATATCTCCACTAACCCCTTTACATCAATTACCTACACCACTCGACGCCGCCACCACCACCAATATCAGTCGTCGCCACTACTACCAGTCGCCGCCATCACCACTGGTTGCCGCCACCGCCGCTGCATTGTGCGGGTACCGTGCTAGTTAATTTATAAAGATTTGGCTAAATAAAACAATTTCTTACATATTGTAAAAATATTTAAAGATGAATATAAGCTAAAAATATTATCAATATCTTTGTTGGTACCATCAATGTTTCACAAAGTTTTTAGAACAAGCTTGACATAAATTACACTCTAACAAACCATAACTAAATTTTCAAACTCATAAACAAATCGAATGTTCAAAAACATGTTAACACGTACAGTGATCACCAAATAAACGAGGACGTAGAAAACATAACAAAAGTAAATCGAAACTTACGAGGAAAAAAAATTACATAATAAGTAGATTAAAATTGAGAAATTTAAATTAACAGTGACTAATTAATTGTGAGTTGAACAAAGCATAATTTATAACTTGAAATTGTCTTCACTTTTCGTACTCTCTAGTTTAATAGCAAGACAATACTGGGTGAGCTAATTACTTTGGTTAATAGGATATCACGAAATCTTTATTCCGGATAAGACAAAGTCTGCAAGGTTAATATAAGCAATCAAAATTGTTATTTGGGATAAGACAAAGGCTGCAACTCTAATATAAGCAATCAAAATTGTAAGTAGACATCTATTTGCAATATAAACTAGATACGATTTACTAACAAATATTAGAGTAAAGAACAAGGAATATATGTATGGAAAATGGTATTGATCGAATTTGAGGAACCACGAGGAATTGTCTTTTGGTGAAAAAACACCAACTAACAAACACATTCTTTCAATTTAGGGACTTTAATTGGGTTAAATAAATGTGTAACCCATACTCATCTAACTTGTAATAAAGCTTAGGGTTAATAACGTTTTAATCACCTAACTTTGATACAATAATCGTTTTAATCACTTAATTTTATTTTATTTTATTTTATTTTTGAATGATATAATCCTAAACTAACTCGTTAACCCATATATTGGTTTCAAGTTAAATATATCACATGAGTTTATGGGTTTGTGGGTTATTACGGGTCGAATATTGCCGGACCCAGTTCAGTTGAAGGGGGTAAAAACACGAACTCGGCTAAAGTTAAGTGCTTTTATCATTTTGAATAAAAGTTAAGTGATTAAAACCATTATGGTTTTAAAGTTAGGTGATTAAATTATTCAATATAAAAGTTTAATGGTTAAAACGATTATTATTTCAAAGTTTAGGATTATATCATTTAAAATTTTTTTTTTGGATAAAACGATTATGATATCAAAGTTAAGTGATTAAAATATTCTTAACCCAAAAGCTTAACTCAAAAATTTTTGATCTCACGTAAATCACAACGACACTAAATGAGTGATGAAAATAAAATCATCAACACCAATTAGTTTGGTTGGGCCACATTTACATTTACATTTGTAGACATTGGATAACATGACTAATACGTATGTGAACTAGAAATGGTGCTGGGGCCACTGATTGATTAATTGGAAAAACGAGGTATGTCACCCGGGCGTTGCCCCGAAAGACATTACGTTTCTGTACGATTTATAAAAATATTTTTTTACTTAAATTTATGAAAATAACTGTATTAGTAGAAATAACAAAATATGTCTAACAAAATAACGATAGCGACACTCTTAGAAAAAAACATAATATGTAACAATAATAGAAAAATATGACAATGAAATATTATTAATAATAATAACGGCACTTTAATAACGATGATGTGTTAAAAATATGTGGTTCCCGGTCACCGATTTTTGGAAGTGTATGCGTTAATAGGTCGGGGTTAAAAAAAACCACAAACTTTTTAAATGGAACATACAGTATTTATTTGAGTAAAAATACAACAAATGATAAATAAAATAAAAAAAATTAAGTAATCACGTGTTAGTTAAAATACGAAAATTAAAACTTTTTGTGTCAAAGTGAAAGGGGTTCATTTGATGTCTAAAATTTAAAATGAAATCCTTAGTGTAAAAATGACAGGATCGAAACTTTTGGTGTTCAAAATTTAAAACAAAAACTTTAGTGACAAAATGCGAAGGTTGGAAAGTAAAGGATAAAAGAAAAACTGGTGGCAAAAGAGTTAAAAAACAAAAAAAAGAAATTTTTTTTACAAATATTTAATATCAAAAGGGCACACAAAAAATAGAGCAGTTTGAAGTTACTATATATATATACACCATAATAAATAAATAGCTAAATAATATAACATAAAGCTTGAAAGTCAAAATTATTAAAATTAAAAAGAAAAAATCAAAACCCAAAAAAAGTTAATAGTAACAATTGTGGGGCCAGCCAAAAGAAAAAAAAAACCAAAAAAAGTTTGGAATCAATGGCCCTGTAGTTTGCACGCATTTTAACGAATCCATTTTAATATAGGACAGGTACCCCCACCATTCCTTTAGGAGCGACCGTCGCTCCAAAAGGGGGTGTACAGTGGAATCTGTCAGACGACAACATACGACAAGGGTCTGA
>JAOEHQ010048535.1:0-10156 GCA_025447715.1 Asclepias incarnata
TGATGATGAATTTAAATGGCCAGGATTAAAACTTCATTTTATTTTTTTCTCTCAGCTCTACCAACAATATATATATAATAACAAAAGATGAAATAAAAAGAAAATAAAACTCAAAGTTAGATATAGTTAATTGTATAAAAAAAAATAAACAGTAGTTTAATGCATGAATAAAAAGAAGTTAGAAGAAAAGAAAACTTCAAAAAGAAAAGCTAAAACATAATCTTGATGATTTACTAACTTAAATACTAACAACTAACATTTTTTGTTCAAAAAAAGAAATAAAAAATATATAGTTAATTATAAAAAACTAAAAACAAATGGAAAGTAAACATTAGTTCAAAACATTACACAAAAGAAAAAGCTAAAGCCAAAAAGAATTAGAAAAATAACATGAAGTCTGACGAAAGTTAAATGTAGTTAATTGTATAAAACAAAAAACAAATGAGAAGTAAATATTAAGTAAAATCATGATCCAAAAATATAAAGCTAAAACCAACATGATTGATGAATCTTAGATGTAGTTAATTTTATAAAGCAAAAAAATAAATAAGAAGTAAACATCGAGTAAAATCATAATCCCCCAAAAAAAAAAACTAAGCAGCCTGACAGCTAAGGAAAAAAAAAACTGAGCAGCCTGGCAGCTAAAAAGCTTCACTGATTGAACAGTGAAACCACTCGCTGGACACGAAACCTTAAGCAAGTTTTGAATTGTAATAGTAAAGAATGTTATTTTACTCGACTACCGTCTTAGGGGGTTGGCAATGGTTGGGGTATGGAGTGTGGTATCCCCCATACCACGCGGTAACACCACCGCCATTGACGTGGTATGGGGTGTGGTATGAGTGTGGTATGAGTTATGCGGTAATATATCTAGTGTGTGGTATGGACTCAAACAAACAAAGAATATTAAACAAACCAATCAAAACACATACACCAAAAAACATGTAAGATGGAAAGTGGCTTTAATCATGAAGCAACATGGATTGCAGTGCCCCAATGTTACTTTTTTTTCTTTTTTTTTTTAGAGTGGTATGGATTGCAGTGCGGTATGTCATTGCCAATGAAATAAGGGAGTGTGGTATGAAAAAGTAAGAGAATGAGTTGGCATAAGAAGATTGGCTGAAGAGTGTGGTATGGGTTGCAGTGTGGTGTTCCACTGCCAACCCCCTTACTATTTATTATTATATGGGCTAAGCTAAAGTGAGAAATTTTATTAGTAAATCTACAATTTAGCAATATGCTAAGGCCATATCGAAACTCAGTGTATTGGTGTCACATCATCAATACACTGACTCACCATACTGAACTATTTTACCATTAACCCATACATTGAATTTCAGTTTATTGGTGCCACATCATCATTATTAATATTTAAAAACACATCATATTAAATTAAAATACACTTTAATTAAAAAATTTATTCATAATAACAATAAATTATAATTGTTAAAAACTTTCAAATTAACTTATTACAAACTAAATCAATATATAATAATTAAACTAAATTAAAAACTTTCGAAAGTAAAGATACTAATAGTTTAGGGGGTCAAATGGAAATTGCTTTAAATATATATTCAAAAGGGGGTTCTTCACTACACTTCACCTGCATCGTCTTCTTCTTCACTTCCACCTGCAACAATTTTTTGTTTTTTTATCCATTCATTTACCAGCCACTAAAATTAAAAGAAGAAGAAGAAGAAAAACATAAACAAATCAATACGCCCGAGAAGCTCGATGTGTTGGCCACCACTTTGGTCCGACGAATACGCCGGACACCTTAACGCAATACGCCGGAGTATCAGCGTATTTGATCAAATACATTGTGAAAACGCTGTGCGTTAAAGACGGTCTAAAGGGGAAACACAACCAATTAATTACAAAGATTACACCAAAAGTTTACAAGACGACATAGAATCCAAATTACATATCCAAGAGTAAGGCATATATAAGTCGAATATCATCATGCATGAATAAGGTTCTTGTTTGGCGTTTTTAGTCCATAAAATCACAAATGTGACAACATTAAACCCGTTCTTTTAATGTTTCGCTAATATTGATATGTTTCCCAAGTTCCCAATATATATTGTTACTTTCTTTTACGTCTTATTAATCTATATTTTTGTTTCCTATCTTAACAGATGATAAATTTATAACAAACTTTGAATGAAATCATATCCTTTTCTAGAAAAATGTATCTAGAGAATAAAACAAATTAAGAGATAGACGTAAAAGTAAGTGTATCTAAGTAAATGCCTTTGCAGATTGGAGCCATGTTTACACAAGAAAGAGTATTGATTAACATATTTCAATGGACAGGGAAAATAACATAGCACATATATAATGGATATATGTTTATGATAGAATAAAAAAAAAGGACACAATATAGAAGTAATAGCTGGCACATGTATTACCTCGTATGATCCATAGCCATAAAGTAACAAAGGATCTGACCCATCAAGCTTGATCAGATCCTTTCGATAGGCAATTAATTGATATAGGAACATGAGTACCATATTGAGCAATTGCCCGCTCCCTTTTGGTTACATATATACTTTGAGGCATCAAAACCACCGAGTACCTAATTTTATCATATACGCTAAAGAAAGCAATATTATAATGTTCGGTTTTGGTATTTTAGTGGTAGACTGGTTGCAGATAGATAGATCGAATGTATTTCTTATTAGTTATTAATCAACGCTTAGTGCAAAATCTTTAGTGCTGTACGTAGACGTGACCCATAATGCTTGTACTGCGCTCCGTGTTCATAATCAAAAGGTACTAAAAGATCCAACAGAACCAAAAAGAAGAGATAGCAATTTAATATAAACTAGCAAGCTAGCAACTTACGGTTTCAACTTTCTTCAAAACTGAAATCCATGTACGCATATCATAATCGTATGTCGTAGATGAGGGCATTCTCAGTGAGCTATAATGAAACTGCAATATACTCGAAGAAAATTGCGACTCTGCTGGCTTCACTGAATAAACAGGATCAATAAATCTACAGCTTGGCCACCTTGGAGAGTGTGAAGTGGTTCACCAACAGCTGGAAGAGAATAAAAGGTTACCCGTGGTAGACCCTCTTTACGCTCATAAACGACAAGGTGATCACTAAAAAGACTTACGTCCGGTATTTGTACACTGGAACAAAACAAATCAGAGATTAAAAAAATAAAACAAAGATATAAAAAAAAGTATGAGCCTGGAAAAATATACATAAACAATAGACAAATAAAACTTTCAAACAGTAGAGAGATGAAATGGTAAGAAAATAACCAAGGGACAGCGTCGACTAAGTAACCATCGATTTTAAGCGAAAGGATGAGGTATGTAATATTTTTCCTGATGTATTATAAATTTTAATACCTAAGAAAACTAAGTAATTAACTTAGACATGTGAACTAGTCGTACTAATTAAGAAAGACAAAAGTTGATGGGTTGACATAATTGCCTCAAACAAACCACCCAAACCCTGATACCAGGCAACCTGTCTAAGAAAAGCTAGAGCTTTCACAGCCTGAAATAACTCTGAATAGATAATAATGATCGACAACTTAAAGTTATTACAACAATTACGTGTGACAAATGAATTTTAGAAAGTCAATTTTAAATTGAATTAGGCAGTCAAATTTGTGTGGTACATATGATCAAAAATGTTAATACAATATTAGCGTAATTTACTTGGAGAAGGCAATTTAGTACGTTGTGAGCATTAAGAATACACTTTCAATTATTATGCCAATCAAGGTTCATTCCACCCGACTCAAAAACTAGTACCTTACCACCCACAATGGTGTCAACCTATCAAAAGCTTTTTTTCAATGTCCCTACAATTAATTTATAATATTAAATTAAAAGTGTTAGATGAAGTTATAAGAAAATAATTTAATAAAACGAATTTAAAGGTTAATGTGAGTGTATTACAAAAAAAGTCTTTGATCAAAAGGCTTTTGCAAAAAAAAGCTATCCTCTCCAATGGTAATAAGCTATTTAAAGACTTTTTTCATCCATGGTGATGTATAGCAAAGCGTCATCACCAACCCATTCGAAATAATCTGTTACGCCAACCAAGGGCACACCCACTGGCGAACAAGTCTCAGCATCCGTGACAAAGATGGTATAGATAATTTGGGAGAAAAATATCAGTTTTATTCCAGTCTGAACCGCTTATTCCTTGCTTTCAACAAAGAAAATTCAGTCTCACCTTGAAAGCACCAATGCTATAGTATGCATAATCTTTTGCCTTGACATTTTCATCCAAAATGACATGTTCTGGAGGAGTTTCTGGTCCTGTTGGCATTATATCAGGAACAGATGGCCCGGGTGCACCATTTTCTACAAGGCGGCGACAATGCTGTACATACTCCTTCCCCTCCAAAGTCCGCTCGTAATAGTAATAAGTCCCTTTGCGTAGAGGAGCTGATATGTCATCCTCTTTGATGCGGCCTCTTAACTCAGCATAGATCTGATCCTCCAACTGTTTGGTTCCTAAAATTTGAAACAATCTTGTTTTAGAAGGATCGAGTACAATACAAATACAAGTAAAAAGTACACATAAAAAGGATTTCCCAAGAAGATATACAAGTAACTAAAAAGCAAATACATTTAAGATTGCTACATGACAAGTCCTACTTCGTTAATTTCTAGTTGTTTCTCGAGCACAATAACAAATGGATTGTAGATCATTTATAGCATTACAGATCTGTCCCAAATTTACCCATTTCTTATTCTTTTCTGCCCTAGTTTTTAACTAAAACTTGCCTTGTGTGCTTTTAAGACATGAACTTTTGTTCAATACAATAGTCATATGCCTCTATAACTTATACAATTTCCAAATGGTTGATTGCGTAGCATCTCCAACCATGAGAAACAAAGAGGGATCGACGTTTAAGCTACTTGAGAAAAGTCAAGCCTTTGCTTCTGATGTACACGGCCTAACCAATATTCTCGTGGCCGTTTCCTAGACTTTTTCGTTAGCTATCCCAAGATGTTTACACACTGAAGTTCGACCCACGGTCTCTTCTAAGAACTTCAGAACGCCTTCCCACTATGCAAATGCAACCTTAACTAGCCCACAACAATTAAGAGGTAAATAAAGGTCACCTAGCAGCCCCTCAAATGGTGGCCCAACCAACCAACCTAAACAAAAGGAGTGTTTTTTTCCCCCTCATATAGGGATACTTTCCAAATGCCCCCTTCCCCTCATGACCAACTAAGCTACACATCAGAGGCTTCTTCAGTTTCAAACATACACATTGTTATTTTGGCAAAAAAGAACAATTAACAGGGATGGTGTGTGTGTGTGTGTGTATAGTTCAATATAAATAGTAACGAGGTATATAAAGGTCCATGTGCAGTCACACTTCCACCCCTGGTAAGATTATCAAAAGAATAAATAAAAAATACAGGTAAAGGGATAAGGTTTTCCATATACAGGCGAGTCTGGAAGGTATCCCGTGAGGGTTTCCATTAGTAGTAAGAAAGAAAGAAGTTAAAGATTACCAGACATAAGGAAATCAGTATAAGAATTTTCTTGTTGAAGATAAGAAAGAACATCAGGATTGGAACGTGAATCATCACGCAGCCAATAGTAATTATCAACTCTAACATCTCCAAACATTTCCATTTCGTGTTTCACTTTTTTAGCCACCGGAGGAGGAGGAGGCTCTTGCTGTTGTGAATCAGGAGGAGCAGCCGCCATGGCTATTGTACGGCTACAACTGATGATGATTTTTCTTCTATTACTATTTCTTATTAATGTGCGGGATAATATTGCGCTGGAAGAGATTCCCAGGTTTATTTGTGCCGACTGCACAAATGATAACATTCTATTTCTTCTGTTTCCCCGTCCTTTTAAATTTTAATACATTCTTAGCGTTAAAATTACATTTTTTTATTCACGAGTGGCTTTCAAAATTTAAAATTTTATTTATCTTACAAGAAGCAATGAGATGACATAAAAAAAACTTATGTGTCGGTCATTGATCAACAATGTTTTTCTTTGATTATGATGTCATGATCTACAAACAAAAAAAATAATTAATTAATATCAAACACTATTAAAGAGATGTGAATTCATGGTTATAAAATATATTATTTATAATTTAGTTACAAAAATAAATACATTTTACTTAAATGTTAACTATTTTACCTTATCGGATATACTGAAAATAAATTTATTCAACAGACCTACGTTTTACGAGGGATCTAAATCTAGTATATTACTATATAGCAGGGGTAATTTTTAAATATTGTTTTGTTCATATAAGTGTAGGTGATGTTATAAGTCATTAATGCAATAAAATTAATATTAAATAATTTGTCAATATTAAAATATAATTTTTCTTTTAGTCAAATTTAAAATTAAAACTTTGTTTACATCAAGATTGATCATCAGGAATCAGTGGTTCCTGCGTTAAAACCGTATAATTTTACGCATTGCGTGGGTACACTTGTAGTTTTATTAAAGCGGATAAGATTGATAAAAACTTATCAAAAATGTGTTTGCCAAACATATTTATTAGACATAAAGCATGGCATAAACAATTTGTTTTTATAATCAATTTTGTCACACCTGAGTTTAACACAGTAGGCATAATCAAACTTGAGTAGCCATTCAAACCGCGAACTCTATCGTTTATTGTATTGCTATATGTTGACAAACAAGGGTTTAGCAAACTCGGATTTTAAAGTGAATACACATGTTTTGCAAACTAGGGTACAAGTGGGTCAAAAAGAAGACCCAAGCTTGTCAACTCTTTTGAACTTTTTTATTCATTTTTTTTTTCTTGCTAAAGCTACCATTTAAAAAATACTTGAAAAAGATCACTACTAAACAACAACAAAAAAGTAAAAAGCTAAAAAGCCACCCCATTATGACCTCTTAAAAAAAGTTCTTTAAGCTTTGAAAAAACAATTAAGCAAAAGTTTAAGTAAAAAAAAAACACATGAAAAAAAGTTAATAGTTTTAACTAAACACAATAAACTAAAAAGCAAAATACAAAAGCCAAGACAAACACTCCCTCGAAGAAAAACCAAATTGTTATTTGGTTCAGTTTGGTTTGTATTTGAGAAAGTTTTGGATCGGTTGGTTCTACCTTTACAACTCAAATTTCTATTGGTTTAACTTGTTTGGTTCTAATCAAACCGGGTAAAAAATAGATAACAGAGCCAGGAACAATTATTAGTGGGGCCATTAAAAAATCAAATACACTAAAAAAGATTTAGTATAAAAAAAAACTCCATGCTTCATAAGTAAAAGTGTTGCTAGTAGACGAGTTAGCCCAAAACACGTTGGGTTTTATTATTATCTAGGGTAAAGTCCATCTTTTTATTTTAGGATAATTTAGGTTTTAGATGTAGATTTACCATTTAAAATAAAAAAACTATATGCATAAAGGGCCCCCTCAATTTCGTTGAGCCCTCCTATCTTTGTTTATCAAATTTACAACCGACACGTATAAACCATTCGGGTTTTGATGGAGATGGTTGTCATAAGTATGCCTAAAACAAACGAAGTATAAGATACACGGTCTTTTAAAATTTATCACCATTAATGGGGTCTTCAAGTCATATTTTTGGAAAAGTAGTATTTTTTCCAAATTTTTTTCAAACATATTTATAGAACAAGATGATCAATCAAAATAATTTGTAAAACTAGTATATTATTTTAGGGTATGTTTTAAATAAATATGAAACTATAGGGTTGAAAATTTAAAATAATAATAATAATAGAGTGATACATGTGGTCATCTTCTTCAACACACACCCGTACACACATTTCGTCCCTGTACCTGTGGTCATCTTCTTAAAACGGTAACTTTGATATATTTTTTTAATTATTTTTTACATATTTCATCCCTGTAACGGTCATATGCGAAAGGGTTCACCACTGGGCTTTAAACCCGTCGACCAACCCTCCCAAGCCTACCTGCTGAGGCCGGGGCGGTGTTACCGGCGGTTTCAAGCATACCCGGCGGGCACTCCGCCTGCCCTGAGGGCTCCTCTTAGAAGCCCTAAGAGAGGCATCTTTCGCCATATGGCGCCACCTAATTATTGGTGATGCCTCATCTTTTTGGTGGGAGTGAGGCTTCCTCTAAGGATTGGAGGATTTTTGCCAAGTGCCATTGTATAATTGGTTGGAAATATAAATAAGTGGAAAAATTGAAGGGAAAAGATAGGAAGAAAGGGCGTCTTAAATCCGATGCTCAACCTTTTTTTTTTTTTAATGGAACTCCTTTTTGGGCGGTGTTGATGGCCTTACTCCTTGAAGCCTTTGAGTACCTTGTAATTTTTAAATTTATGCAAGAAGACAACTGCATCTACCATTACATATATCCATGTATTGTGGCATTTAAATGATGAAAAGCAAATAAGGTGTCATACCTATGACATTGACTACACAAACACATATATGGTATATCTTACACCAAAAAACTTCCTATAATACAAGAGAATAGTAGCCAACAGGATGAAACATTAGAGCAAACTTGTCCTCGTCAAACATGTTGTTGAAGTTAAAGGTTTATAATGCACGTTTGAAAAGTTGATGTTCGTCATTCAGAAACCTGGTCAAGTTGGTTTTGCAGCAAATATTATGTAACATCCTAAACTTTCAATTATTATTTAGGATGTTTGATACTCTGATAAACGCCCCTCTTACGATTTTCAGCCTTAATGCAAAATGACTTTAACCAAGCGCAGGGACCATGTTCATAATCTTTAAAATGAAGGTATAGGTAAATGCATCTTCTTGGAGCTTCTCAAACCTGAGGTTAATACAAAGAAAGCATAAATAACATAAGAAATTGGCAGAGAGGGTCAGGACAATAAAGATTAAATAAGATCCGGCAGCAGTTCAAATGTACACTATGATTCATAGAAAAAGAGGTGGAAAGATGGGCGCTTTGGATAACGGCTCGCTTCAAATACACACTTTATTGCCAACAAATCTCCTCTCTTCATTTTCCATGTGTCACAAATTCACAATCACGTTGTTAGGACTTTAGGAGGATGCATAGGCACATCATTACCAGTAGCATTTCTTAGGTTTTACACTATGCCCTTTTCTTATTTGTAATCTTATGTGTCCAGCCTGTGGGATTGTCCGAAGTACTATATATTAAGGGTGGTTCATTCAGCAATATTCACATTCCTTCAAAGTTAGTCTTAATTGCTTTGAAAGTAGTTCTCTTAAGGACTCGACCATTAATAAAAACAAGAAAAGAAGGTAAAAGGCATCAAAATACCCTAAAGAAGACATAAATAGAAACCATATCCTACACAGAACCCCTTTCATGCTTCGTAGTAGAATATCTTTAAAGGTTATTACTTTTACATGGAGGGTTGTCAGCTGCTGTTAATACACTTTTTAACTATGTTACTTCCATTGATGAGGATAATATGCAAATTTCCATAAGCTAAGGAAAGCTACCTCAAAGGTGGAAAAGTGGGTAACTGGTAGATGTGGTAAATTCGACTCATTTAAAAGTAAACAGGTCATTTTGAGTTATATTTTTCCACAAATGAGTCAAAGGTAAAAAAAAAAGACAAGAAACTAATGGGAAACGGGCAAGCGGGTTGAAGGTCACCCAAAAAGGATTCACAACGTATAAAACCTTGCATCGTTTTATTATCATTTTAAACACTCATTGTGCAAATCTCGTTTGTTAATCATCAATAAATCATTAATTGGTTTTAAATTATAAAGAGAGAGAGAGAATTGTTTGTGTCTTCCAAGTCCCTACCTGTTTTGATCCATACTTCAAAATCCTCCCTAACCAGTTTTGACAAGCTACCCAACTCATACGACCCGCCCATTTTGCTACATCTATTAAGGGGGCTTTACACTCTCTGACAGGTCCTACATACAAGTCAATTCCCAATTACCCCATGGAACGAACTATAGGAAAACAACACTTGGCTGGGTGAAAGAAGAAAAAAAGGAAGAACATGCTCTTTTTTTTGCTGATAATTAGCTTAGATAATGATCACACACAAAAAAAGAACATTTTTTTTTTAAAGAATTACCTTCCCGACTTGGAGAAATGGCCAGCACCCATCTCACATTTAAACAACAACACATTCTTGTCAGTTTTCATCTCTCTCAACTTGGCAACAAACTTAGCAGGTTCAGAATAAAGTACACGTGGATCTG
>JAOEHQ010048536.1:0-10155 GCA_025447715.1 Asclepias incarnata
AGAAAACAGAAAACATTGTTTTCTACTTTTTAAGGGAAAACTTGAAAACATCTTTTTATTGTTTTCTAAATGTTTTTAGAAATGGAAAACTCCTTGTGTTTTCCAAAATTGTCACTAAACGCGTTTTCAAAATTTTCAAGAATTTTCTAGGGATAGAAAACCTTTCTCATTTTCTTAAAAAATGAAAACGGAAAATTAGAAAATGTTTTCTGTAACTAAACACCCCTTTAGTTTCTCAACCTCAAGGGTTGTTTTCTTAGAATAGATCGAATAAAAGGTAGAACACATATTGGTAGCCGATTTTTCAGCAAGTCTAGTTTCAAATGACGTGATCCTTTAATGCAAGATTTATAGTGGATTGCAAGGTAATGTCCATTGTCCGATGTTCACGGGCTGTTTTTGTTAAATTCACCATAGTGTGTAAGCTAATAGACCACCCATGACCCACCATTACCTTAATTTTGGCTCTTGTGATATATATGATGAACCATTAATTTATTGGTTGCTTGGTAATTTGAAATTTTGAATGTGAATTTATTCAGTTGCCTATATAAATAAAAATAAAAATAAAAATAAAATACACCACCCTTCAGCAACTTAAATTGTAACAACACAGTACAACCACATCAAAAAAAGCATTATGACGAGTCTACATGAAACATCTTTCTGTAAAAGTAATATAAGCAACAAGAAAAACCAGGGAAGCGACTAAATTACGTAGAAGCTACCGTCACTTGACATGATGATCGTGATAGTTTTGACACCAATGTAACATTAGTATGCCATGCTAGTAAATAATAAAACAAACCATGGTTTTGCAATGCCAAAAGGATAATACATAAATACAGGGTCCTTAATAAAGTTAATTAATGTAAAAAACTAACGTCATATGTCCAAGGGTTTTGTTTATTTGAACATAAACACGCTAGACGCTAATAAGATCAATTTGACCAACATAACAATATATCATGCATTTAATTAGGGGATCTCGGATGAAAAACAAGACAATAGAAGTCTTATTTATATGGCCATTTAAACACAAACAAGGTATCAAAGTTGTCAAATAACATGTGCCTTGTTACTGCGTCCGCATCCTGCTATTCTCTGCAGCCCTCACTTGCATGAAATAAGGATGAGCCTATGGCAAAAAAGATAAGCCACAACATCAATATGCAAGTATTATTTTTAAGCCTAAAGCACAAAATGATTTTTCACTAATCAGATACTTTGCGATCAAGCTACAATTGACTCATGACATGAAAATTATGTAAGAAAACAATACAGCACTTAGCAAGAAATTGCATGGTGGAAAGCTCCAGCTCATTTTTAGATACATCGAAATGATAAATGAAACAATAAACTAATCGACTAAGGAATAAGGATAAGTATTTTGAAAACTAAGGATAGGAGAATTATGTGCAATCTTTACAGCAAATTAACTATTGGGCTGTCCTTTACTCCTTTTAAGAATCAGATTGAACAAGAGGATGCAATTTACTAACAGATTAAACAGGCTAAGTTAGATACAAAACCTAAAAAGGATACAGGTCAAACAAATAAGGCTAAAAGATTTAATAGAAATGTTTACAAACGGGTCAAGGATTCGAAATTGCAAAAATAAGTGTGTACAAATGCATAAACCTCCAAAACCGTTTCATTGAAAAAAGTTACATAATTATCGTAGAATTTTTCAGAATCATATTTAACACAACCACTATTTATAAATTAAACAAAAAAGGATAAAGGAAGTATTGTGAAGTAACCCAGCCCAATTTAACCCCGCACTTGAGATTACTTTCCACCTCTCACTTGAACAGTCGGACAACCAAATCACTGGTAGCTAGTAGAAAGGCTTTTACAGAAAAAGGATTTGGGCATGATTTTTTATATATAGTAGAGATTCAATTGGCTTAACTGGTTAGGCAGGACTGGGTCCTTTAACTTCCATATATTGGCAATGATAAAAAGTAGCTAAAGTAGATAAATATTACCATTGCTTCTTTTGCTGTGACTCTATCCTGATGATCATAGCGAAGAAGTTTATCGAGAAAGTCAATGGCCTGTATGTCACATGCAATAAGCATAAGCGTTCAAGTAACACATCTTGAACATTGATATTATACATGATTCTTATAATAGAATTGGCAAAACAACTTGAACATTGAGAATTAAAAAAATACAAAATGAGTATATTAACATTCGGATGGTAAATTATTCATGGAGATTAAGTTGAAGAATTGAAAAAATAAAGTACATTAAAGGAAGTCAAACAAAAATCTTTAAAAATGAAAATCCAGTTAAAATCATTGAAGATCGCTAAAAAACTAAAAAGTCATCAAAAAAATTGCAACATATTAATTGAAAATCCTGAATATAAAAAAAAATTTAGATGAATGCATAGACTTTAATTCTTTGTTATCAGTGATAATCTTATTGTGATAGTGTTTTGCAAATATGGTTTTTCTTAACAATTACTATTATAGGCTAACACAAAAATAAATAAATAAATAAATAGATAGATAAAACATAGGTCCCCAAAAATTGCAATGTTGATGGTTTTTATTTTAATAATAGCAATATTGATTTATAAGTTAATGTCCTTCGGAAGACAACAGCAGGCAGCATGTTCTTAGCTATTACCTCCGGAGATACTAAATGCTGATTATCTGCATTCATAAATTTGGACCATGGTTTCCTGCTATGCCTGCATAGAAAAACAATATAATATATTTCAATAACTAATACTGCCTGTTCCAAAATAAATGGGCCTTTTTTTGCCGAAGTTTCAACCTAACATGTTAGCCATTACAGATACTGATAGCAGTGAATTTGGTAAACTATTCCTTTATTTTTTCCTGTCAAAGGATGTTTTAGATATTTGCCTAAATAGCTAGAGACTTCTTTTAGGGGTTACGTTTCTTCCATCCTTTCATTTGCTTTCAGACAGAAGGAATATTTTATATCAACTAATAATATGAGATCTAATACTATTTCTCAGGGACTTCACTTTGATGATCACTCTTTATGAAAACTAGACATACGGTATGTACCTTCCAACAAGAGCTTCAAGCTGAGGTTCAAGCTCTAGCTGATATTTGTTCAAATATGCATTCAACTCGTCGGTCCCAAGTACCTGTATTCAAGATTTTGGATCAGCAAATAAATCTGGCACGAAAAAAACTCAAAGAGAACCAAAGCCTATGCGGGACATTTTATATACTGATAATCCAGCTCATTTATTTTACGAACAATGAAACCCGATGGTTAACAAAGCAGCATACATAGAGATGTTCCAAGAAGATTTTTTGACTGTTTTTTCTTTCTGGTGCATGTTAAGGCAACTATTGACCCTTCTTAAATATCTTAACTATGTTTCATAGAAGTCCAGAAGATACATTACCCTGGCAATTTTGACAAGTTGATCCTGATTGTCATGGCCATAAAAGAAGGGTTCCTTCCGGAATATCTGCATCAGACATATTTGATAGGGTGAGTATGATATGTCGGATAAAGAAAAAGCATAAGACTCGAAATATAAACCAAAATTACTGAGATGAAAACCTCACCATTCCGGCAAACATGCAACCAAGGCTCCACATGTCCAAGGAATAGTCATAGTCTTGCAGATCAACCAGAAGCTCAGGCCCTTTGAAGTATCTATGAAAGAGAAAACAGACATCTTATTTCCATACTACTCACAGCTCAAATATATAATGTGAAACATAACATTAAGAGATTTAAATTGAGAATTTGATGTACATTCAGGCGAAATCCAAACAAATTTGAAATTGCAGTTAAAAGTAATAAAAAAAAGGGAGAGGTTGCTATCAACATCCTAACCATCCTGGTTTAGACATGACTATGGCCCGAGCTTATGTTTTGATCTATAAATGGGTCACTTCCATATACGTACATTTAAAACAACATATCAGTAGGATAGAAGATAATAACTATTTAATATCTGAAATTTGGAACAGAATTGATACCTCGAAGCTACACGAACATTATACTCTTTTCCAGGGTGGTAAAATTCTGCAAGGCCCCAATCTATGAGTCGCAGTTTCCTCAACTCATGGTCTATCATAACATTATGTGGCTTCACATCCCTGTGCATGATTCCTTGTGAGTGACAATAATCCAGCGCCTGCAAATCGTACAAGACAAGTACTAACTTCAGGAATTCTACAAATTCTAGATATATTAAAAAAAAAAAGCAAGATCAAAACCAGTGACTTCAAAACATAAAATGGTTAACTTACAATCTAGAAGAGACGCTAAGATAACTTTTAAAATGACTTTTTAAAAACCATTTTTACCGATGGTCACAGACCATAGTTAACAAAATGACTATCTTGAAAAAGGTATTTTAGAAACATAAACTTGTCATCATAACTTGAAACAGGTAGTTCATTGCCAACAAAATATTGAATTCTGGTTTCTTCTTTTTTGGGACAAAATAGACATAAACTGCAAGCAATAACAATCGACATAAAGAAATTTTTCTTGCTTTACAAGAAAGCATAAAGCCCATTAGCAAAATAACTGCTATATATGTGCATCTCTTCATAGATAGTTTAAAACTAGTGCCAAAGAGATAAAACATCCCAGCAAGAAAACCCCCGGATAAAACATTAAAACTAATATAGATGGCAAGGGCTGCGGAGGTTAAATCAACTGGTTTTGCCCTTGGTTTAATAGCCATGCACCTCACGTACACCAGGCGCCCATTGTTTACAAAATATTTGCAAAATTACTTCCACACAACATTTTCTACCTTGCCATTGCTTTAGACATGAAATTACTTCACTTAATGCCAAAAGAAAATCAATACTCAATTTAAGATAAGCAAATGCAAATCACTGAACATAGTTCTTTAATCTCTATTGATAAACAAATAGAGACTTGGCACTTAAATCTTCTAAAAGTTCAGACTTCAGAGAAATAGCAAATTGGATTTTTGATTGTTGGCTTGAATATTCTTTTTCTAATCCATTATAACCCACTAAGAACCTATTAATACAAGCCCACAAGACTGAAAATACAAGCGCATTCCTTTTCCATCTTTTTTATTTTCCAATTAAAAGCCCATTTTACAAGAGGTGGTGAAAGGCCTGGAGTACACCACACTAGAGGCCAATACCTCATAGCACTTTATGGGATTGCAACGCCTTGACTAGTCAGATGGGATCAGAGCAACACCTCATAAGATTTGATGGCAAAGTTAAATACTTAAATTTGGTCCAACAATCATGAAAGACGAAAAAACCAAGGTCTACCAAATCAAGTGCATCAAAATGAAAATAACTAACCACTAAAGCATTGACTAGCAAAAACACTTAAGAGGATCAAGCAGGTTCTTTTGACTTAAAAAATCTAAAAATATTCTCCACCAAGTTGAGGTTCCAAATAACTCATTAACTCTAGATAAAAAGAATCACCAGAAAATACAACCATAAAATTTAAAGAACGTATTTACCTTGAGAAGTTCATATATGTAGTAACGTATATCATAGTCAGTCAATGTTGGATACAGGATCTTGAAGTCTGTACTGTTCACATACTCAAATATTAAGCTAGGAGTTTTTGAGTGCTGATCCCTGACAATATCTAGAAGTTTAATGACATTTGGGCCTCCACAAAGATTCTGAAGAATCTTTATCTCTCTTTTTATCTACACAAAAACCATAGAAATAAATAAGATTTTTCCATCATAAATAAGAACTTTCTTCGTATACTATATGGTAATATGAAATGGACCTTACTTTCTTTTTCTTCACAGGCTTCAGAATCTTGATTACACACTTCTCATTGCTGTTCACATTTATACCTTCAAAAACTTCACTGTATTTTCCCCTTCCAACCTTCCGAACAACTTCATAATCATCCTGGTCACTGAAAACGACATAAAACTAAGCTTCATGGATTACAAATATAAGATGTAATGTCACACCGCATAAGTTACACAAATCCAGAACCTACGGATGTAAGTTCAGAACCTTAGATGTAAGTCTCTCCATTAACATTTAATTCAAAAATAGCGAGCTTGAACTAATAGATACGCTGCTCAGTGATTTTTAAAAAGGAGGTTTTCAACAAGTACATATTTAAAAAAGGTACATTTGTAACATTTTAAACTGCAATGGAATAGCCTACTAGAACTTCTCTCACATTCAACCATTTAAAGTAGACCGTTTTATCTCTAAAAGATATTTCTTTACTACACAATTATCGAATAACATAAAGTAACTGCCCTTCATTGCAAAATTAATTGTCTCAAAAGAACATATTACATTATTTTGAAATACTTCTTTACGAACATGCCTGCACTCTATGAAATTTCATGTGGCACGGTACCCAAAATGAAGAGCAAGAAATACTAGCCAATTATATAAAATTAACAACTTATGTTCACCTGAGCAATACTGACTGGATAAAAAACTCCCAATCACATTTTTTCATTCCAAAACTCTCGGTAATCCATAACACCAATCCAAGTTCATGATATATAAGAGTCTCATTCTTTCTTGCACTATTCTTAATCTCTGTTAAACTTATTCTACATTCACAATTTACTTTTTCACATTTTTAATCCAAGAGATATATAATGTTTTGAGATGCAAGCGCAATTGCGATACAAAGTTATGTTATGGGGGGCCACTAGGCCTATGTCAGTAACAGTGAAACACCTAAAACATGATTGAAAATCCGATTGATTCAACTTAGACCCATCTTTCACTTAGTTAACTATTTGAAAGAAAATCCATATGTAACTATAAGGGGGCAAAAATCAGCCAATTCAGCTAGTCTTTGAGCAATTCGAGGGGGAAAAAAAAAACATTATTCAAATTCTACAAATGCATCAATTTGGATCTGAAACTTACTTTTTGTTATTCCTGTGTATATTACAATGAACAAAACTAAAATAGGTACCCGCCCTAGAGGATCGACATAAGTATTCAGAGAGTTGGCTTAATCCTAGAAATGACAGCTACACACCTACACCTCATACTTGTTTACTCTTAACTGAGATTCCTACATCACCCTATATAGCTTCCGAATACCATATAAAACTCAAAATATATGCAGCTCCATACTCTGTAGATAAACTGAGAAGCCTCTTTCAGTATGCTTAATTCAACATCCACGTCCACATCCTTTTCCTTCCAGAAACACCACACCTAATAGATACCAGATAAACATATACGTTTTTCTCTACCTATAATTGGCGAGCTCCTAGATGAGTTTAAATATCCAAAAGTTCCTCTCCATATTAAGACTAAATGAGTATATTCTTCACACATTTCAAATACGTAACTTCATTGTGTTATAGATTCATATCCTATACGATTCCGAACTCAATAAGCTAGATCTTTCCTTCCTCTGATCCTCTCACACAATACTAAAAAAATACTAGCTTTTGATAATGTTCTTGTATATTCCCCTTACACAAATGCATATAGATATTGTGAACAAGTATATATACTAATATACACAAGAGAACCTGCAACCACTTAATCAAATCAACTACAAATATATACATATACGTACATATATATACATACATACACACACACACACATACATACATAATCAATTGAATTTGAAAGAAAAGCAATAAAATTTATAAAATAATGGAAAAAAGGAAACTAGGGTTTAAAAAACTGAGCAATAAAAATACCCCCACTGAACAGTAAGTGCTTCATAATCCCAATATTCTCTAGGTCGAACAACGTTGACGTCAGCATAAACACGTGATTTCGACATATTTCTTATTACACTTTTTGAACCGTTGATGATGCAATAGTCGATCTGTTGGAAGGCGAAATCGGCAACGGCGGTCGGGAAAAGCGGTGGGCGGCGGTTAGCGGCGACGGAGACGGCGAATCCCGGCAGGGGAAGGTGTAATAAAAAGAGGGAAAAGAGAGTTAATAAGGAGAGGGAGAAAAGGTGTGTGTGGGTGTGGGTGTGGGTGTGGGTGGTGTCCAGTGCGCATGTGGTGTGATTATTGTGGTGCCATCGTCAAATCGCACCATCAGCTAACTAGGTTGGTTGGTTGATCTAGTGGCCACATGACATGACCGGATGACCCATACATACGTATACATACATAGAAATTTCCAAATTATTCTTTGGGTGTTGGAAAAGCAATTGTATATTCTTAATTTCATGTTGTATTTAAAATCATCACACTGAATATATATCTACTACTCTTCGTCCCGTCCGATGGACCGATGGTTTCAAACGATATGTCTTATAAATTTCGTTTTAATATATTTTGAGTTTTTATGATAAATTATAGAATTTTGCCTAGTTAAATGAATTGATAACTTGGGTGAAGACAACAAAAAATATATATATATATATAGGTTCTGGTTAAAATAAAACAAGTATTAAAGTAAAACAAATAAAACAATTATATTCTTTTAACTGAAAATCATTGTGCATCACGAAAATCTTCGTGCATCATTGTATATATTTATGCTCTATGAATCTTCGTCCATTAGTTTTATCATGATCTAATGGTCAAGATATTATCTTATTTGTTTTACTTTAATACTTGTTTTACAATAACCAACCTATATATATATATTTCATATTTCAATATATAAACGTTCATAGATATATGTGTTGTGAAGTATGTGCTGTTGATACACAGTTAAGTTACCTGTTCTTTTTTGTTTTTTGAATTTTACTGTACAAATATTGTTACAAAAGGTGTGGTCTCAATCAATAATGAAATGTTTGTTTTAGTAAGTGGTTATTATGGATTAAAAAGAATTATTTTTACAGATAATCATTTGTGTAATAGATTTTTATATACAAGACTGATTTGCAGTTGATAATTAAACAACACATTATCGAAAAACATATAAGAAAGAACGAGATGATGACATGTGACAGTTGTGCGTCAAATTTTGAACATGTAATCTATTGTTTTTATATAAACGTGACGTATATATACAAGCTCAAATTTTAATATCCCAGTGTGTCATCGTCTCTTACTTTCTTATTTGTTTTTATTATACTAGAAGAATACCCGCGCGTTGCAGAGGATTTTAATTTTGACTTTTTTTTTATCGGTGTTGGTTAACCTTACCAAAACCAAACCATTTAAAATAAATTTTAATGAATAGTAAAAAAATAAAATAAAAGTTGCTACAGTCTTCAAACATGCTAGAAATTTAAACATAGGTAATATGTATTAGAAAATCTATCATTTATTGTGTATTAATTAATTACCTTATATAAAAGTTCTTAAAATTTTCAAATTTTAAGACATTGGCCAAATGCTTTATAAAGTAGTTAGATATATATATATATATATATATATATATATATATATTATATCGTACAATTGATTTATTTTAAATATTATAACATTGACATATGCTACACCACATGCATTTGATCTTTTCAATGTTAGCTTAATAGCGAGAGACATGAATCATGAAAATATTGGTCAAGAACTAATATTGCTTTTGATATTAGTAATTGTATCATCTAATTAAAAGTTACGATAATAAACATGATTCATATAAATAATTAAATAATTAGTAATATTATATTATAAGTTATAAACATAGATATATTGTTATTATTTAATTAACATTTTTTATGGATTAAAATAAATAAATTATATTTTTATATATTATAAATAGCAATATATTGTAAATTATATATTACCATCATAATTAGGAATGATGATAAAAGTAGATAGTTATGGTAAAAATGAATATAATAAGATTTGTAATATAAGAATTCTAATTATATTAGGTATCTATATTTATTTGTTAATTAACTAAAAGTTTTAATTCTTTATGATATCTCAAAGTAGGATATTGTATAAATTTAAAGAGACACATGTCGCTTAAATAAAGCGTCATGTGTCGATCAAAGAATTTGACAATCCTGTTTTTAGTTTATTGGTAGACTAGGTTATACCCCGTCCTATGGACGGGACATATAAATAAGTGGTGATATTATAATTTGACTCTCTGTAACATTAATCATTAATGAACCAATAAATTAAAGTAGAATAAAAATAATTATATAATATAAAAATAAAAAAAAAATCCAGAACAACCATTGACATGTATATAATCTATTTCATTAATCATTAGTGAACCAACAATTTAAAGTAGAATGAAAATACTG
>JAOEHQ010048537.1:0-10153 GCA_025447715.1 Asclepias incarnata
AATTGGTGGTAACAACACTTTGAGTTTTCTTTAAAAACTGAATACAAGCCTTCAAAGGTCTGATCTTTCATGAGAAAAGAGTGTTGTTTCCCTACGAAAAGGTCAAGAACACAGTTTGTAAAGAGGGTTTCGAAAATCATGTTTCCAAGTATAACAAAAATCGGTTTTTTGCATTAAAACTATGAAATTTGATGCTTCTTTGATAGAATACCTTTTCTCTATAAGAATGATGATGAAATACAGCCAAAGTTATCTTAGAAATCAGAATTTTAACTTCAAAGTTGAGAGAGTTTCACTAGTGTGTGTTTTGGTTGGGATTTTTGTGTTGTAAGAAATGAGAGAAATGTGGTGGAGTTGGAGGTTAAGTTGCTGAAATTCCCTGATGTTTACAAGTGTTTAACATGCTATAAAACATGTGGCATTGACTAATAGAGTCAATTAGTTAAGTTCGTTAAGTGCTGTTAAGTTTAGGACCGATATTGCAATAAAATTAACGATAGCCTTGGCATTCCGTTAGTTACTAAATCCGTATGTTTAGGATTTTACATTGTTAAGTTTCAAACTTTTATAAAAATTCAAGAGTCGGGTACGCGTTGAGATACGATAGAACATAAAATCACTGAGAAAGTTTACAAGAAGTGTATCGATAAACGATTACAAACGAAAGTACATAGATTGAAAGACGGAATGTTACAGAATCAGACTCGGACCATATGTTAACTACAATGGCTTAGGGTATATATATATATATATATATATGTATGTAAGACAATTGTAATAGTTCGATATGGATTGCATGACTAGGACAAGTTCATAATAGGGTTCATAACGTTAAGATTCATGTGTGTTTGTTGAGTGCAACGTGTGTCATCAATATCATCAAGTGCTATTTCACGACTAACTTTTCCAGTGGTGTACTTACGTGTGTGTAGGATAAATGGCAAGAATGAGAGCTAGTGCTGTCAGAGGTGGCCAGGGTGAAGGCCGTGGTGGTGGTCATAAGGGTGGATGCGTAAGGGGTCGTGGAGGTGGTCGCGGTGCTGGAGAGGAAGAACCTACGCAAGACCAACCTCAGAACCCACAAAATGAGGAATTGATTTCCATGATTACTCAAGTAGTTAACACGGTTTTGGCCCAGAGAACTGCAACGACGACTGGCGATCAGGAACATGTTGAAGCTGTACAGGCGGATGCTATTGATGATCAGGGTGGAGCTACAGGAGTTCAGGGTGGTGGTGAATATTATGAGAATGTCGAGGAAGGAATTCGTGTTGGGAATGTGCCAAGGGGGTGAAGAACTGGTGCGAGAAAGTCTTGTACTTATAAGAATTTTAAAGATTGTGGTGTTCAAGATTACGATGGCAGAGGCGGGGCAGTGAAATTCGTACAGTAGCTGGAAAAGATGGACGCGGTGATTGGTATCAGCGAGTGTTCTCCGGATCATAGGGTCAGATATGTAGAAAATTCATTTACTCTAGACGCATTGTCATGGTGTAATACCCAGTTACAGGTTAGGGGTAGGGAAACAGCTGAAGGGATGTCTTGGTATGCCTTCAAGGAATTGATGTTGAGAAAGTTCTGCACACCTATTGAGCACAAAATGGTAGGTGCTGATCATGCTGGTTGCTGTCAAGACTAGTTCCGCATTTGGTTACTCCAAAGTCTAAGAGTGTCTAGAAATATCTCCGCGGATTGGTTCCTCAGGTCAGAGCGACTATGGCTGCAGTTCATCCACTTACTCTTGAAGAAGATGTGCTAAGATCTGAAGCAATGATTGATGAGTTGGTTCAATGTGGGACTCTTACTGTAGTTGGAAGCAAAAGGAAGGATATTGGAGAGGCAAGCAGTGGTAAGAAAGTCTGGAGACATGATGAGAAGAAGCTGAACAGGGGTAAGGCATTTGTGGCCATTTATACTGGCAGGAAAGATTATGTGGGTCCCCACCCTCTGTGCGGAAAGTGTGTAAGTGCAACTCGGTATGACAACAACAACATAGATTTAATTTAGTGATTTTGTTTAGAATATTTTGTTCAGTCTTTATGTTTTTATTAGATTATTTATATTTGAACATTTTAATGAATTGTTTGTGTTTGAATGTTTATGGTTTTTAGTTAATTGTTATGTTTGTTTGTTTGGTTTGTTTGTTAAATGTGTTTGTGTATGTCTATTGTGTTCTTGCAGGTACAAAGGATAACAGGTTAAGTCCAGAGTATTAGTAAAACACTTAGGAATATAATCTAAGTCTAGGAACACATAGAAAATGATAAAACACGCAAAAATGATATGATGATGTCACCACGAAGATGTTTATCAATGGTGACGTCAGCACGTAGATGTTTGTCGCGTAGAAGTTAGACGTGATTATGGACTGGACCTAATTAACTTTGTGGTTAAAGCCCATAACCACGTAGATAATCACTGATGGTATAAATACACCTCTTATACGTATTTAGAACTAACCAATACATACGGATTTAAGAATTATATACGCGATTCTCTGTAAGGACGTAGATAATTGTCTTAGGTTGTTTATTACCTTGATAATCAGCGAAAGACTCTACATTCCGATAGCAAACGATTATCTATAGAGGATTTCGCACTCTAAACATAACTTTACACGTTTTCATTAACGATCTTAGTTACCGGGGACTAAGTGTCTGTAACTAGATTAGAAGCAATTAGGTTATTCTTAGCCTATGCTAGTATTAAAGGTTTCAAGGTGTATCAACTTGACGTTAAAAGTGCCTTCTTGTATGGGGAAGTTAAAGAAATGGTGTATGTTTCACAGCCACCAGGGTTTGAAGAGTCTGTGTTTCCTAATAAAGTATATCTTTTAGATAAGGCTTTATATGGATTACATCAGGCACCGAGAGCATGGTATGAGAAACTGTCAACTCATCTTCTTGAAGACGGATTTAAAAGGGGTTTGATTGACAGTACTTTGTTCATCAAATGGCGTGATCAGGATTATCTACTTGTACAAGTTTATGTCGATGGCATCATTTTTGGGTCATCTGATGAAAAGATGTGCAAGGAGTTTGAGCGAAGTATGAAGAGTAAGTTTGAAATGATTGCTATGGGAGAATTAACTTTCTTTCTAGGTTTGCAAGTGGATCAACGAAAAGATAGGATTTCATTTATTAAACTAAGTATGTCCATGATATCTTAGTTAGATTTAAGATGGAAGATTCAAAGGTTATCGCTACACCTATTCAAGTAGGTCATGAACTAGGTGCTGAAAAATCGAATGATCCAGATGTGGACCCTACTCATTATCAAACAATTATTGGTTCTTTGATGTATTTTACTGCTTCGCGTCTTGATATTATGTTTGTTGTGTGTTTATGTGCTAGGTTTCAGGCAAATCCGAAGGAGTCGCATCTGAAAGATAGACCTAAACTAGGTTTATGGTATCCTGCTGATGGTACTTTTGACTTGATTGCCTATACTGATTCGGATTATGGAGGGTGTAATTTCGACAGGAAGTCTACGTCAGGTGGATGTCAATTCTTAGGAGAAAGACTTGTGTCATGGCAATGCAAGAAGCAGACATCTGTAGCACAATCTACTTGTGAGGCAGAGTATATGACTGCAGGTAGTTGTTGTTCTCAAGATCTTTGGATTCAGCAACATTTCCGTGACTATGGTAGGGTTATTACAAGCACTCCTATTATAATAGATAATAAATCTGCTATAGACATTACCAATAACCCTATCAGGCATAAAGTCACAAAATATATAGATATTAGACATTATTTTTTGTGTGACTGTGCTGAGAAAAAGCTAATCCATTTGGAAAAGATTTTAACGGATGATAACCTAGCTGATTTATCTACTAAAGCTTTTGATAAGTCTCGCTTTGAGCATCTAGTTAAGCTCAATGGTATGAAGAACGCTGAGTGGGTCTCTCAAAGAACTTAAATTTTTTTTTATTTTCATGTCTTTGTTTGTGTCTTAGTTTAAGTTTGTACATAGATAGAGTCATATAAATTACAAAAAGAGTCTTAGTATAAATCTGTAAGTGCAACTTGGTGTGACAACAACAACGTAGAAGAAGATCAACGCGATGATGTCAGCACGTAAAAAAAAGATCTACGTGGATAACCAGAACACGTAGAAGAAAAGTTCTACGCGGTATACTTCTTCGCGAAGGAAACAATGAAGCACACAGCAAATACACAATCTTGAACCTTCTGATATAAAACCTAAGCGCTCTGATACCACTTGTAAGTCCCCGATAACCATTTGCTATATGATTATGGTCTCTTTCGTTGATTATCAAGATAATAAACAACCTAAGATAGTATCTACGTCCTCACACACAAATTCGATTAATAATTTCTAAATGTTCACTTCTGATTTCGTATCAGAGGTGTATTTATACCAATAGTGATTATCTACGTGGTTATGGGCTTAACCACATACTTAATTAATCAGGTCCATAAGCCCGACATAAAGATTGACACTATACTAACTTCTATGCGCTAACGTCACCATATACAAACATCTTTGTGGTGAAGTCATGGCGTCAATTATCTACGCGCTACAAACTTCTGCGCGGTTCGATACTTGGTATTATCTATGTGTTCTTATACTTGATTATCTTCTAAGTGTTTTACTAACAATTTGAACTTATCCTGTTATCCATTGTTCCTGCATGAACACGATAGATATACACACATATAATAAACATAAACATTCAACCATATCGTTCATAACCAAAAAGTCTAACAAATACATAAAGACTGAACAAAATGATTAACAAAATAACTAATCAAATCTACGTTCTTGTTGTCACACCAAGTTGCACTTACACAACAATTTAAAAGGAGTTACTCTCCATAGCTAGATGATGACAAATTCGATACTCAAGGGGCGGGGACTAGTGTCGTGTCGGCCGATGATGTCGAAGTCGAAGAAATACAAGAGCCGGTCAAACGCTACACGAAAAAAGGGAAGGAAGTAGCGGATAAGAGGTCGTGGGCCGACGAGGACACTGCATTGTTGGAGAAAGTGTGGGTGCACGCTTCTGAGGACTCCGTAGTCGGGATCAGTCAAACGAAAATGATGTTTTGGAGTAAAGTAGTCGAGTGGTTCAACAGCAAAACTCTTGAAAGACCGCGTAACAAGAGTCAACTTCAAGGCAAATGGAACAAGATAAAAAAAAAAGAGGTGTAGAGAGTTTGGGGGAGTTTTCAAGAAGTTAAGCGAGCATGGCCGACAAAGCGGTGTGGACGAGAAACACGTTTATGACGCCTCACATAAACTGTACAAAAAACTGTACGGACCGAAATTCACGTATGAGGAGTGTTGGCATGTGCTCAAAGACGTTCCCAAGTTTTGGAGTGATCATGGTGTGGCAAGACGGGGGTTAGCCCCATGTATAGATTTGGATGACGATGGGCCAAGTTTTGGATTGACACCGGGTTCGGACCCGGATGCGGGATGGAGCAATTATTCGGAGACGACCCCACTGGGAAACCACCGGGTCGTAATGTTAGCCGAAAGTTGTCAATTGGTTCAGATGTAGCTTCCAACACAGGTTTAAGTGGATCGGAAGCAGCATTGTTGAAGCTTGACAAAATGCTCAAGCTGCAAGAAGAGGCCGTGAGGAAAATTGACGAAGATATGGTGAAAGTTGAAGAAGAACGACAGAGAAAGGAGGAACATCGCTTCCAAAAGAAAGTCCTAGAGGCGTTTCGGATTCTTCAATATCGAATTCCCACCGGTGTGCCCGAAGAGGAATTGGAAGTGATTAATTAGGGCTTCTCGTAAATCTTTGATCAATAAGTATGGAAAGTATTTTGAATCCGTTTAGCAATTTAATTATCGTAATGTTTTTAAATTTCTAGTGTAATGTGTTTTTAATTCCTAATGTAATGAGTTTTATTAATAATAATAAAAGGTGTTTATTTAATTTTGTGTAAAAATTAAGAAATAATAAAATATTTGAGGATGGTGTTAAGAATAAGGTTTAATAGAAAAAAACTGATGTGGTGTTAATGTAGCTGAAAGAATAAGAGAAAAAGTGGGCCATTGAGTGGCTCTTTCCCTTTGGTATTTTTGATATACATTAGGTATATTTATATACAGTATTAGGTCATTTCCAACCACAATATGCTTACCAAAATGCCAAAGCAAACATATTGTGGTACCCGTATGTCATGGTTGTAACTTCAATATGCAGCCAAAATATTTGATCAGTTTGCCTCCCTACAAATTGAAGGCATATTGTGTAAGTGGGGTCACAAGTTTTTTTTATTTTATGTTTTAAGCATATGTGTATATGTATATTTAATATAATGTGTTGTTTAATTTAATATGAATGATGATGTGACATGGACAAACTGAGTTTCAATATATTGGGTTGGAGGTAAAATGAGTTCAGTATGTTGATTCAGTTTGCTGGAACAGTTTGCTGAGGTGGTCAGTATGCTTGAACAAACTGATATTGCCATTGGAGATGACTTAGTATATTATTTTGTGTCGGTCAGAAGAGATTGATTGTTTGGTGTTTGCTATTGTTATTTCAGAAACCAGCCCACTGTACGAACTTTGTCCCCAATAATATATGGATGGGAAGGGAAGGGAAGGGATCATATATCCGATCCTAGCTGGCTTCATCATCATCATCATCATTTTGTAAATAGAATAGTCATGTCAAAATCATCATCCGCCCCGGCTGCCGCTGCTGCTGCTTCCCGCCAAATAACAACAATGATCATATTTATTATTGTTGTTAACAGCAGTAGTCCAACAACAGTCGTTGGTTATTCGAATAATAATAATAATAATAATAATGTTGAAGTAGAAGCGCTGCTTGAATTGAAGAAACACCTTAATGACCCTTTGAACTACTTACAAGATTCATGGAATAATGATACGAGTAATAATGCTAAGAATTCCCCATGCAATTTTTATGGGGTTTTATGCGACAATCATACGGGTCGGGTCATTGAGATTTCTCTCAACTGGAAGTCCCTCTCAGGCAAGATTTCACCTTCTATCGGGTCCCTCCACAGCCTTAGATCTCTCGTGATCCCTTCCAATTATATCTCTGGTGACCTCCCTCCCTCCATCGCCAACTGTACCAATCTCAGGGTTTTAAACATTTCCGCTAATAACTTCACTGGTCAACTACCTGACTTTTCAAACCTCATCAACCTCCAGATCCTTGATATTTCAGATAACTATTTCAACCGTCATTTCCCCAATTGGGTCGGAAACTTGACGTCTTTAACATCACTTGGTCTGGGTGATAACAATTATGAAGACGGGGTTATACCTGATAGTATTGGTAATTTGAAAAACCTCACATGGCTTTATCTCAGAGGTTCTCAACGAACCGGACAAATACCGAATTCTATTTTTCATAATCTTAGACAGTTACAAACACTTGATCTTGCTGCCAACAAAATATCCGGTGACTTCCCTCTTGGAATCACCAATCTTAAAAACCTCTGGAAAATAGAGCTTTTCGGGAACCAGCTGACAGGGGTAATCCCACCCCAGCTTGCTCAGCTAAACCTCTTGCAAGAATTTGATATTTCTGCCAACCAGATGCACGGCCAACTCCCTACGGACATTGGTAACATGAAGAATTTGACTGTTTTCCAGTGCTTTATGAATCATTTCTCAGGCCAACTTCCTCCCGGATTCGGAGACATGCAACATCTCAAAGGCTTTTCCATTTACCGTAATAATTTCTCCGGGAATTTCCCTCAAAATTTTGCAAAGTTTGCTCCTCTTGTTGAAATCGACATTTCTGAAAATAACTTCTCGGGTGGGTTCCCCAAGTTCTTGTGTGGCCGAGGCTTGTTGGAGAAGTTGTTGGCTCTTGGAAATTATTTTTCTGGTGAATTCCCAGAGAATTACGCCAAATGCAAAACTTTATTGAGGTTGAGAGTGAGTCAGAATCAGTTATCCGGAAAAATCCCACAAGGGTTGTGGGCTTTGCCTTTTGTATACTTGATAGATTTAAGCGATAACAATTTCAGCGGTGAAATGTCTCCTACTATCGGAGCTTCCACCAGCTTGACGCAATTGTTACTGTTTGATAATAGTTTTACAGGTGTGATCCCATCTCAAGTCGGGCAACTGATTCGTCTTGAGAAGCTTGATTTATCAAACAACAAATTCTCAGGCAAGATCCCATCCGAATTTCAGGATGTTAAGCAGTTATCTTTCTTGCACCTCCAAAACAACCTGCTTTCGGGTTCCATTCCTGTTGAATTGGGCAAATGTGACAAGCTAGTCGACTTAAATCTGGCACGGAATTTTTTAACCGGAAAAATTCCAGACACTTTGGGGGATATTTCATGGCTAAATACTCTTAATTTGTCGCGGAATCTCTTGTCAGGCGTAATCCCAGACAACCTCAGGCGTTTAAGATTAAGCTCCATTGATCTTTCGGTTAATCGTTTGTCTGGAATTATTCCATCTGATCTTCTAAATATAGGAGGAAACTATGCTTTTGCTGGAAACCAAAAACTGTGTGTCAACGGTAACTATTATTCTAGGAGGAAAGTGAATTTGGGTTTGGATGTTTGTGAGACTACTAAACATCATCGTCACCAAGTTAACAAAACCAAACTAGTTTTGTTTTGTATAATACTATTCAGTTTGATGGTAGTCTTAGGAGGATTGATGTATGTGCGTTTCAAGGCGCTCCATAATAAAACTGTCAGTAAACATGGGTTATTTGACGATGAGAAAGGACCCAAGTGGAAACTCGAAAATTTCCACCAAATCGAATTTGATGCCGATGAACTATGTGATTTGGACGAAAGAAACTTGATTGGAGTTGGAGGTACCGGAAAAGTCTACCGTGTTGACTTGAAAAAGTCAGGGCTAACAGTCGCAGTAAAGCAGATTTGGAATAGGAAGCAGGGGAATAAGGTGCAAGTTATCACTACCGAAATCGGGATCCTTGGTAAGATTCGGCATCGGAATATACTCAAACTTTATGCTTGTTTAGTGAAAGGGGGTTCAAGCTTTTTGGTTTTTGAGCATATGTTTAATGGGAACCTATACGAGGCTTTGGTCCGGGTGTTTAAGAATGGGCAGCCCGAGTTGGATTGGTTTCAGAGGTATAAGATAGCTATCGGGGCTGCAAAAGGGATTGCTTACCTGCACCATGATTGTACTCCGACTATTTTACATCGAGATATCAAATCAAGCAACATTTTGCTCGATAAAGATTTTGAACCCAAGATTGCTGATTTCGGGGTGGCGAGGATGACTAACGAGGAATGTTTAGGGTCGGACACCAACTGCTTCGTGGGTACTCATGGTTATATTGCTCCTGGTGAGTTTTGTGTCCGAAGATAGCATGCTGCTTCTTTTTTATTGTACAAGTATATTAAGAATGTGTAGTAAACTGGTATTTGATCCATTTTGTTTTGCAGAGTTGGCCTATACAGTCAAAGTGACCGAAAAGAGTGATGTTTATAGCTTCGGGGTGGTGTTACTTGAACTTGTGACGGGAAAAAGAGCTATCGAACAGGAATATGGTGAAGGAAATGACATAGTGTATTGGGTTTTGTGTAACATTAACGACAGCGAAAACATCCTTAAACTTCTTGATCCTAAGTTAATAAGTATTTCCGATGACATAGACAGTGATTTAGCGAATGACATGAAAAAGGTGTTGAAGATCGCTTTGCTTTGTACCTCGAAGCTCCCAAATCTAAGGCCTAGCATGAGAGAGGTTGTCAAAATGCTCACCGATGCCGAGCCTTGCAATGGTATGCAATTGAGAGATGATCGTGACAAGTTTGCAAAGCTTTTGTTCTAATCGTATTTTCAATTTCCCTCTTGAAACCCTGAGAGAAGTTCCGGTCGATGAACCAACACTTTTTCTTATTGTATGTCTATAGATTGTATTTTATCTTCCAGCTTGGTTTTTCTTGTATACCATTTGTAGTTTTGAGCATGTAATATTGAATTAATACCAATCATAAGATTGGGAGGGTGTTTCTTGTTGTAAAATTGTATGAAAACTTCTAAGGTTATGAAATTAAATTTGTCAAGACAAGTAAATAAATCGGACTCTTTTTTTTTTGGTATAAATTAAATAGGGAAAATTACATAAAAAGGTAACCTATTTACCTAAAATTCCTAATTTAGGTAATCTATTTTGTTTTCATCTATT